>OVAF01000134.1:0-66800 GCA_900406245.1 Odontarrhena argentea | reverse complement strand
TAAATGTTTTTGGTGTATATTTAGACAATTTGAAAAAGTTTGTGAGTCTACAGTCACGGCTTTAATAGTTTGGGGCGAAATAGGCACTTTTCCCTACAAAGTAATGATTCCAAATTACGACTCACACAATTATTCAAAAAAAATTTTTATATTATATATTATTCATTAATCTAAACTAACATATCACATATCATTACTAAATAAATTTACAATATTTTGTTTTCATACTTAATTTGTCTACATAGTATAGTCGGGGACTTTAGAAAATATGATTTAATTTTATTTCAGTGGTATGATATTTTTTTATCCTTTTCTATAACTCTTATTTAGAATAAAAATTTATTATTTTTTGTTTTTATAACTTTTGTAAATACAGCAATTGTCAAAATCTAAATCAGCAAAGATGCATAGCATAATTTCGTGATTTATAATTATAACACATGTTGAAGTGTATTCAGCTTTATCTAATAAAATAAAATAACCATTATCTAAAAAAATTATTATCAATAACCAAGAGAGGTGCTTTTGTAAACTAGTGCCATTCATGACCTAAATCATAATTGCGCTGCAATTGAGAAAATCAGAACTCGGCCCTCCTTAAAGCCCAAACCAAAAATCCTCGCCGGGAACTCAAACCACGCAATACAGAAAGAATCGCTGAAACGCATCTCTCCTCTCATTTTCTCGTCTCCACGTTTCTGAGATACCGTCCAAATGTCTTCCGGCGGAAATTCAATCGAATCCTCCGTCGTGGCGGCTGCGGCTGCGGCGGAAAAGATGTTCTTCTGCTACCAATGCGATCAAACAATCACCATCTCTATTTCCACCTCCACCGATCCTTTCTGCCCAATTTGCAACGGAGGTTTCCTGGAAGAATACACTGACCCTAACCCTAATCCAATCCCCGATCTCATCTTCCCGATGTCAGATGAAATGCCACCCCTTCTCCCTTTCATCCCAATCATGGACTTCACCAATCCGAGCTTCTTAGGTCAATCGATGCAATCATCACTGTCTACTCAAGAGGAACAGGAGCTTGAAGATGCTTTTAATCCCGTTAGCTTCATCCATAATCATCTTCAACAACTACAATCCAGTGGTATCAACGTCCAGTTTCTGTTTGAGAATCAGAATCTACCAGGAGGAAATCACGGTGATTACTTCTTTGGACGTGGTCTTGAGGATCTGATTCAGCAACTAGCTGAAGATGATCCGAATCGATACGGAAGTCCTCCAGCTTCGCAAGTCGCCGTTGATGCGTTACCAACTGTGAAAGTGACTAAAGAGTTGTTGCAATCGGAAATGAATCAGTGTGCAGTTTGTATGGATGAATTTGTAGATGGTGTTGATGCCAAGGAGATGCCTTGTAAACATTTGTATCATCATGATTGTTTGCTTCCGTGGCTTCGGCTGCATAACTCGTGTCCTATTTGTCGATATGAGTTACCTACGGATGATCTTGATTATGACAATATTCGAAGGAGTAGAGGTGAGATGAGTGTAGGAGAGGAGCAGGCTTTGATTGAGGGTTCAGAGGCGCATAGGAGGTTTATTATGACATTTCCGAGGGAATTGAGAAGAGGAGATGCGGATATGGATTCTGATAGTGGATCTGATATGGATACTAGACAAGACGAATTGGATTGAGGTTTGTAGTTGTCTCTATGCTGCTAATTCGGTCATTGATTTGCTTGTTGTCTTTGTGCAAACTGCAAAGTAGTTTACTTCTAGGTGTCTGGGAAATGAAAGATATGAAAATTGATTCACTTTTTCGAAACGACTTCATAAATAATTAGTAGAGTGGTTAGAAGAGTTTTGTTAATGAGTGTAGTGATCTATGGTAAAGGTATCCTTGGGCTGTTATAGCTTACAGCTGGAAGTTTGGGATAAACGATTAAGGTAGGTATCTGTTTTAATGTGTGATATATGAGTTGCTTCGGTGGCATTTGTATGTAGGAACTCAAAGATTCTGGATTAAATTTGCAAAAATGTAGCTTTGTCTTGCCTGCTCGTATCTGCTCCTTTTTTAAGCAGTAGCTTTCTTAGGTTACTAGTTGAGCTATGAGTAAATAGACCCAGATTGTGATGCATGGAACTTGAATGTCTAGAGAGGCATGTTTTTCATCTGATGATATACATATGATGCTGATAGTCATTTTTGGGTTTTGTTGAAGCCTTGTAGAAAAAAAAAATGTTCATCTTAGCATTATGGTACTATGTTGTTCTGCATTTCTTGCTTTTTGCTGACCAGTTTATATTACAAGATTTTGTCCTTACTCTGGATATGACAAGGTGATTTTTCATCAACTTGTCGAATAAACACTTATTGCTTGTCTCTATTGATGCTGAGAAAAAAAGAAGAGAAAAATCTTTGTCGATGTAGAAGTAGAATTGACAAGTAAAACTTATTGCCCCCCTCCAACAATGAGGAGAACTTGTACTTATTGATTGTGGCATATCGCTTTTTGTAACTGGTAAATGATGAAGTAGCACAATTAATTGGCCCGAACTGGTGTAGCATGTTTTTAGATATATCTTGCTTTTTGGTGGTTGACTGTGAGTTGGACTGTAAAACCACAGAACCTTATGTGAACTTTGTGAAATTGGCTCTATTTCTAACCGATGTTTATAGGACTAGCTGGCTGGACTGAGCCGGTTAAGGCCATCACAACATATCTAGTCCTAGCTATTGTAATTGATTACATACGATGGTCATTACTTGCTCCATATTTTGTTCTGTCTTAAAGTTAAACTCAGTATTGGTTTTGTTTGTGTAGTGACGAGCAAAAGTCTCTTTGCTTGGAATGGAAGAAAGAAAAGCCCTAGAAAAACAATTTCATCTGTGTAAACTCAAAATTTGTATAAGAAGATGGAGAAGAAAATTGTATATTGCTTTTAGTGAGTTTACTTAAAATCTCTTGCACATATCATATACTGTCTTCAATTTCGTTTCCAGTTCGTTAGGATTTGATCATATACATTACAAAGAAGAGTTTAAACATTGTAATTTTTCATCTGTTCTACAATTATTGTTACCAAATCGTTATTGACTGTTATGTTGATAGAAAAATATTGCTTTTAATTTGTTCATGACTTTTGTATTTCAATAATTTTATATCAATAATGGCACGTTCAGATTCTCTTCTCTAATAATTAACTTGTGTTCTTCATGTTGGCCATTTTTAACAGCAGCATCCGAAAATTTATTATATAACCAAAATTTTGTAACGAGCCTCGATAATAAATTTTGAATCGGACAATTCGATATATAGAGTCGGCCCAGGGTTTAATAACACCACAAGCTAGAAAAATAAAAAGGTCGGTTTGTATATGTAAAATCGAACTTACACGAGATAGGCATTACACCTACACCTAAAACTTTAGAAAAATTAGTTTATAAAAATATTATAGGCCGCATGCTCATGTTTTACCTCCGGACCACCACTGTCTTTGACTTATACTGGAAAAAAAATGTCGAGGTGTTACCAAGTGACTCTTGGTATAGTAATATTTGAAAAATATTCAATGTCACAAGTTTGAGTTCATTTGGAAGGATTGAATTATTCCTTGAATGTGGTATCATCAATGACTAGTTCCCGGCACCGGATGAGATTATGAACCAAATGTTTGAAACTTCCACGATTTATCAAAAAAAAACTGTCAAGGTGTTTTTTATAATTTATTTTATTGCAATAACTTCAGGGTCTGCAACACTCTTCATCATGATCACAAAATGTTATTTTTGTAGCAGGGCAAAAAGAACATTTGTTCTTTCGGCATACTTGCTAACTACCAAATTATTATTATTTGTTGAAACAGTATGGCCGGAAAATTAATTATTCTATGACATTGAAACGAATATAAAATAAAACTATTCTCAGTTTATAATTTATGGTTGACTACATAAAACAGAGGTGTGATCCAGACATGGACCAATTCTACATTTCTTTATTCTTACTTAATAGTCTTATTAGATTTATTATTTTCGTTTTTTCCTTTAGCTATAATTTAATTTGATGTTGAGACTCGTAATTTATTGGATGAAAAAAAAAGTCAATTTGTCGTGAATTTGAACCGGTAAAAGTTAGATATTATATGATGAGGAGTAAATGATGACATTTAAATACAATTAATATCATATCCAACAACAACAACAAAAACTTAAAGTTTTGAATCAACAGTTTTTGTTTTTATTACAATTTTTTTTAAAAAAACACACAATTAATGAGGAAAAAATATCATCGGCATTAAACTCTTAAAGATCACATAAATTGAAAAACAAAATCGGTTAAGAAAAAATATCAAGGGTAAAATCGGAATTATGACCATGTGAGTTGCTTAATATTCCACTATTGGTGGCCAAAAAAGACATTCAAATTTGTCGGATAATTAACTTATTAATTTAAAATCATCTCAATCTAAAAATAAATCTAAAAGTATAAAACCAAAAGGAAAGAAAAAATCAGAGAACAAAAGAAAACAGTTTTACTAAACAGAGAAAGAAGAAGAAAAAAAAAAGTTGCATCTTCTTCTTCTTCTCCTCTCGCTACCTTTTTCCGATTTTCTCTCCAATTTTTCTTAGTGGCCATTGTTACTGTGAAACCTCCCTCAACTGCTATTATTTTCCCCTTTCCATTTTCTACTTCGACCACATTTTCTCTCTCTTTCTTTTCATTTTCTGATTTTCCCTCGTTTTCTGAGTTTTACATTCAGAATCACGATATTGAATCGGAGGGTTTAGATTATTGTGTATATGTTTATGATCGATCTCATCGGAGAACTCAAATTTCTCTGAATCTGAAAGTTTCTGCTGATTGGGCGGGTTTCTGATTTTTAAAGGTAATCTATGAGCTAAGATCGAATCATCTTTCACTATTTCAATCTTTACTTTTGTTCATTTCTTATGGAAATCGAGAAAAAATTGGCATCATTCTCTGAATTTAGGATCTTGACTAGTGATGATGATATTGGAAGTGGTCTTCTCCTGAAAAAAAAAGTCATTATTAGTTCTTTTTACTCTTTTTTTTCTTCAGAAATCATCAAGATTCAAACTTGTTTTAGATCAGATTCAAATATAACGATTCAGATATGTAAGATCTAGCCTTAGATTTATGCTTTTTTTTTTTTTTTTTCATTTGTTTATTTTAGTGTGATCTGTAACATTCATTGAATCTTGCATTGCTTTAACTTCATCGTGTTAATTAGTATGGGTTCTTGATATAGAAAGCAAAACCCAAAAATGTCACTTTACAGAATTTCAGGATTGCTTGATTTTGGAATCCTTTTTCTTCTTTTTTGTTGATTGTGGAACTCTATAACAGTGACTCAACATTGAAAGAGAGCACTTTGTTCTGTGACTAAAAGTATGGTCCCCTGCTATTGTTCTCTTAATCATACTAGATAGGTCTTCCAGTGGGGTCTTCTTGTTGGAAACTAGAACTAGTTTTTTCTTTTGGACTGAGCATTTCTCGCTCTCTCCTACAGGAAAATGTCCAGGAAGGTTAAGCCATTCGTTCAGTCGCTTAAATCGATGCCAGCAGATTATCGATCTCTTGGTTCACCAGTCTCTGATCCCCTTGACAATTCTTCTGGTTTGATTTCTCCACAAAATGGTCATTTAAGGAATGGGGTTAATGGAAGACCTGAGAATTCTGTTGGTGGAATTGATAATGCTATTGAGGATTCACCTTATAGTGTGCAAAGTATTTCACATGGAGAGCGGTCTTCAGTTAGTGATGGAGATCCTATCGCGCCCTTGCCTCAGAGTAATGATGGCAGGTGGAGCGACACAAGTGTATATGCTCGGAAAAAGGTAGCTACAGTGCAACTTTTCTTATCCTCTACTTTGGTGTAGTCGTTTGTTGCGTGCATGGCCAGGTTGGACTACTAGTTAGGGTGAAAATTTGGAATGATCAGTAGAGGAAGCATTACTTTTCTGAGGTAGAGGGATTAAGGTTTGACAATTTTTAATATTTAGGTTATACAATTTTGGGTCCAACTTCCAAACGGTAACTGGGAGCTAGGAAAGGTATTGTCAACTTCAGGAGACGAGTCTGTTATTTCATTGCCTGGGGAAAAAGTAAGTGAATTTCTTTTCAACTCCATGAGGTAGATATTGACTATTATTCTCAGGGTTTGATCCGGATACTCTATCTACACTTGATTTAACAGGTTGTAAAAGTCAAATCTGACACTCTAGTACCTGCAAATCCTGATATTCTTGATGGAGTTGACGATCTCATGCAGCTAAGTTACTTGAATGAGCCATCAGTGTTGTACAACCTTGAGTATAGGTACAACAAAGACATGATATATGTAAGCGATTTGTGCTAATATTAATTTTTTTGTGTGTGTCATGTTGACTGTCTATTACCCGATTATGTAGTAAAATGTTACAGCATTTATTTTTACTTTTCTAAAATTCCGTTATGGTGCTAGACAAAAGCAGGGCCTATTCTGGTGGCTGTTAATCCCTTCAAGGAGGTTCCTTTGTATGGTAATCGCAATATTGAAGCTTACAGGAACAGATCGAATGAGAGCCCTCATGTCTATGCTATTACAGATACAGCAATCCGTGAAATGATACGAGGTGGGATCATTTTTTCTTGATTTGTTTATCGTTTAACGTATTGCACTCTGCGTTTTCAGTCTTAACTTTTTCTGTTTCCATTACAGATGAAGTTAACCAATCTATCATTATCAGGTTAGTCTATGATTTTTCTTTAAATGTTAAGTGTTACAACCTAAGTAAAAGTAAAGGGACTTGTGAAGCTTATGATATTTTCTCTTGGATTATTCTTCACAATCATATTTTTGCACACATCCAGCTTCTGTGGTATCCATATAGCAATTGTATGGTGGGGGTAAATCTATATGCCAATAGTGCATTAGTTGTGACTAGGGAAATTAGTGGCTCTGTTGAACGAATCAATTCTTCCACTTTGTGCATCTTGAAGTGATTTTATGTATCTCACGATTTCTATCTTATACAGTGGAGAGAGTGGAGCTGGGAAAACTGAGACAGCAAAGATAGCAATGCAATACTTGGCTGCTCTTGGAGGTGGAAGTGGGATCGAGAATGAGATATTGAAAACTAATCCCATCTTGGAAGCATTTGGAAATGCAAAAACACTGAGAAACGATAATTCTAGTCGTTTTGTAAGCCCCAAGCATACTCTTTTTCTTTTACTCTGTGTCTTTGAAAGTTGTGGGTCTTTGTTGGTCTCATTCTGATTCTTTGATGTTAAATTTGACAGGGAAAGCTGATAGAGATTCATTTTAGTGAAACAGGAAAGATTTCGGGTGCTAAAATTCAAACATGTAAGCTTAAACCTTGTCATTGCTGGCTTAGCCTCTTTCTTGGTCTTTCATTTCTTCCCCATTCCTTTACAAATGCTGACGTAGCGTTTTTCTTGGTCTTTAAACTTTGCAGTTTTACTGGAAAAGGTAAATTCCTTTACATAATTTTTGCTGGTTCAGTTTTGTTCATGTTGAAATATGGTTTATTAACATTGGCATGCTTTCTTTTTATGTCGAGTAATAGTCTAGAGTGGTTCAATCTGCGGAAGGAGAAAGGTCATATCATATATTTTATCAACTTTGTGCTGGAGCTTCAACTAAGCTTAGAGGTATGATTTGGATATCTGAATCTAAAAGGCGCTTTTAAGAGTTCTCTTTAAAAAGCATTCTGTTGCATCTCTCACGAGTGAAAATGATAATAAATAGATTATCCGAACAATTTTTGGCATCTCTTTAAAAAAGGGTTGTGATATAAAACTTTACATAAATTAATATTTACGTTAGTTACTGACTAACTGGTGGAGCAGTAATTTAAAAACTTTTTATTCCACTGTCATTATATCAGAGAAGCTAAATTTGAGAAGCGCAAAAGAGTATAAATATTTGAAACAGAGCAATTGCTATTCAATTAACGGAGTTGATGACGCTGAACGCTTTCACGCTGTCAAGGTAGCTCCCTCAATCAGTCTAATCTTTTCTTCTTCGATTCCTGCATATTTCAAACAGTTACTTTGACCTTTTGATTTCAAAACTCTTTTCTGTTACAGGATGCTCTAGATATAGTGCATATTAGTAAAGAAGATCAAGAAAGTGTATTTGCAATGCTTGCTGCAGTACTATGGCTGGGGAATGTTTCTTTCACCATTATTGACAATGAAAATCACGTTGAACCTGAAACAGATGAAAGTATGGCTTCTCAGTCCCTAAATAGTGATACCTGCTCTTTTCAAGTTATCATGCTTTCTGTATTTTTGTGTGTGAAAATGTCACCTCTATAGTTTGCTGTTTCATTCTCTCGGAGAAGGCTTTTGGCTATTTCAAGTTTGCTGTTTAAGCTCATTTGGCAGGGTGCACAATCCGAGGCTAACATAAGTGCTGTATTTGTTTACCTCAGGTTTATCAACTGTTGCTAAGTTGATTGGGTGCAATATCAATGAGCTTAAACTAGCTCTATCTAAGCGTAATATGAGAGTTGGAAATGATACTATTGTACAGAAGTTAACACTACCGCAGGTAGGCTTTTAATTGATACTTGCTTGCAATTAACTTATTTTTATGTAGTTGTATTCTGAGTAGGGTTTCTTACGCTCTCTGTAATCATAATCTATGCTTTTTATATATTTGGCCTTGCTGTACACAAGGTTCCATCTGAAGATAATGACTTTTTTGGTGCTGAAATTCTTTCTTATATGCTTTCAGGCTATTGACGCAAGAGATGCTTTAGCAAAGTCAATCTATGCCTGCCTATTTGACTGGCTGGTTGAACAGATAAACAAATCTCTTGCGGTGGGAAAGAGAAGAACTGGCAGATCTATCAGCATTCTTGATATCTATGGCTTTGAATCATTCAATGTATGCTTCGTTTTAGCCTCTCTTGGCTTTTTTTCCTGCATGAACTTACAGAAGGATCAACTGGGATGAAAATTAGAAGTGTGACAGTATTGTCACTTTATCAGCATACACCGTACTATCTCTAAATTAATCCATTTATTGAATTATATTGCATATCATTTCTGTAGAGATTTCTGACCTTAGCCACATTGCACGATAAGAAATAATGGGGGCATAGAATTTACTGGACAATTGTTTCATGTATGCATCTTCTGTATTACAATATGTACCAGTGTTAATCTGTTTTGCTGAATAACTTCACATGTTGCAGAAAAATAGTTTTGAGCAGTTCTGTATAAATTATGCAAATGAAAGATTGCAGCAACACTTTAATCGCCATCTATTCAAGCTAGAGCAGGAGGTAAACTTACCCCCTTTCTTGTTTTATAATAGGCAGAGCATTCACATGACAGATAATCTAGCGAGTTTTGAGGGCTTAATATGTCTTTTGACTATTTCAGGAATATATACAGGATGGCATTGACTGGACAAGGTTTGATTTTGAGGATAACCAAGATTGTCTAGGTCTCTTTGAAAAGGTAATATGATAGTATCTGTTAGTATCTGGTACTCAGTATAATATATAAACATTTTGGTGATGATTTCCCATCATCAAGCTGCATAGCAATGTCGAGATGAATTTTTGTGTTGGAAAAGATCTATTGTCATTTCCAAAGCATAAGTTCTAAGACATTTTAGTATTACTTTTTATGCAGAAACCATTAGGCCTTCTTTCTCTTCTGGATGAGGAATCCACATTTCCGAATGGCACAGATTTGACACTTGCCAACAAGCTTAAAGAACATCTAAACGAGAATTCCTGTTTTAGAGGAGATCGAGGGAAGGCTTTCACAGTTGCACATTATGCTGGAGAGGTGATAGCTCTAGAAACTCATTGGCACCATTTTACGTGACATACAGGAACATAAGCCCTGTTATATAGTAGGGTTTGTGGGTTCATTTCTATAAGTTTGGAAATTGAAACAGTAACTAAGTGTGATTTCTTCGTGACGCTAATTTTACTTGACTTTCAATTCAGGTTACATATGAGACGACAGGATTTCTAGAAAAGAACCGAGATTTGTTGCATTCAGATTCTATTCAACTTTTGTCGTCTTGCTCTTGTCACCTTCCACAGGCGTTTGCTTCTAGTATGCTCATTCACTCTGAAAAACCTGTTGTCGGTCCTCTATACAAAGCAGGTGGAGCTGATTCCCAGCGACTGAGTGTAGCAACTAAATTTAAGGTATGGTGTTTTTTCTCTTAAACCTTCAAAACTAGTCGTACTTAAGATCTTATTCAAAAGCTTGTGCATACATTAGGAGCAAAGATCTCATCTTTTTGTGATATTTGATTAATGATCTTGTCTGGATGTTTTGGTCAGGGTCAACTTTTTCAATTGATGCAACGTCTAGGAAACACTACCCCGCATTTTATTCGCTGTATAAAGCCAAACAGTGTTCAGTCTCCGGGGTTATATGAACAAAGGCTTGTCTTACAGCAGCTAAGATGTTGTGGGGTTCTAGAGGTGGTTCGAATTTCCCGGTCTGGATTTCCTTCGAGAATGTCTCATCAGAAATTTGCTAGAAGGTAACTTCGTCATCCGGTATTCATTATTTAACCTCTGATATCAATCTTCTCTTCTCTAGTTTGCAATATTGAAGGGATTTATGTTGTTTCCTTATCATCATGTAGGTATGGTTTTCTTTTGCTGGAGAGCATTGCAGCTAAAGATCCTCTAAGTGTTTCTGTTGCCATGCTCCATCAATTCAACATCTTGCCAGAGATGTATCAAGTCGGCTACACAAAATTGTTTTTTAGAACTGGCCAGGTATTGTAGCTATATCTTTTCATCTGATGTCTTACATGGGGCCAGAAATGACAGATTCTTAATGCATTTTTTGCTTCGCCGTTACAGATTGGGGTTCTTGAAGATACAAGAAATCGCACCCTTCATGGCATTTTACGTCTCCAAAGCTATTTTAGAGGACACCGAGCTCGCTGTCGTCTAAGAGAGTTCAAAAGAGGCATTACTGCTCTTCAGTCATGTATTGCCCATTGTTTCATTTCACGATCTTGATTTTGTATCTGTTATCTCGTTATAGTAGAGATATCTTCAGCTTAACTTAAGCTACGGCTTCTTCATGCATCCTTCTGTTTCAGATGTTCGTGGAGAAAAAGTAAGAAAGGAATACGCAGAGTTACTACGGAGGCATAGGGCTTGTTCTGCTATACAAAGCCGCGTTAAGAGCAAATTCGCTAGGAGACAGCATAAAGCCACGGTTGATGCATCTGTTGTAATCCAATCAGGTCAAAAAGAGTTGAAACAAACATCAAAGTGTCATGGTGTATTAGAAATCTGAAGTTTCAAGGATTGCTGAAACCTTATTTATTTTGCAGCAATTCGTGGCGAGCTGGTTAGAAGATCCGCCGGGGATATTGGATGGCTAAAATCTGTAGGCACTAAGGTCCTCTCAAAGATTCCATTCTTTCGTCATCTGACTAATATATTTGAGTATTGCTTGACTCTTCAACCGGTTTTTAAGCAGAGAAATGAGTCAGACGAAGTGCTAGTGAAGGCATCAGTACTTTCCGAACTTCACCGTAGGGTTCTTAAATCTGAAGCTGCTCTTCGTGAGAAAGAAGAGGAAAACGACATTCTCCGACAAAGACTCCAGCAGTACGATAACCGATGGTCTGAATATGAAACAAAGATGAAATCCATGGAAGAAATTTGGCAAAAGCAAATGAAATCTTTGCAGTCCAGTCTTTCTATTGCAAAGAGAAGTCTAGATGTTGAGGAATCAGCGAGAAACTCAGATGTATCGGTGAACATGAGCGATGCAACGGATTTAGATTCAGGAAGTGGTGATTTTAGGACCCATGCCAGGACAAGAAGTGTAGGTGTGGGTTTAAGTGTGATAAGCCGATTAGCAGAGGAATTCGGACAAAGAGCTCAGATATTTGGCGACGACACAAAGTTCTTGATGGAAGTGCAGTCTGGTCAAGTGGAAGCAAACTTGAATCCAGAAAGGGAGCTACGAAGGCTGAAACAGATGTTTGAGTCATGGAAGAAAGATTATGGAGGGAGACTAAGGGAGACAAAACTGATACTAAGCAAACTTGGAAATGAAGAAACACGTGGTTCAGTGGAGAAGGTGAAGACGAAGTGGTGGGGGAGGTTGAGGAGTACAAGGTTTCAATAATGATTTCTTCTTTGTCTTGTAAACCCTCTCTTTTGACTCGTTTGAAATGGTTTTGTTGCTGAGAAGTGAGAAGGCTCCATGGGATTAAAAGGGTCATGTTTCTCATTTTCAGCCAAATTTACCTGCAAAATCAGTAAATATTTTATTATTATTATATTATGTTCATAACATGTATTGTCAAATCTCACTCGTAGAGAGTGATTTTTTAGTGATTCTGAGTTGAAATCAAATCTATTGGTTCTTTACTATTTTCAAAATTTAACCTCCATTTCGTAACCTATTTGGCTGTTTATGTATGAGCTATATATGTCCTCTACGAACATTTAGATGTCACAAACTGTGTTAACTTGTGAGTAAAGAAAGTCCATGGGACATAAGTGAAACCATTTCTCTTTCTGCTTCAACAAGAAAGGAACTCTTAATATATACGTACACACAAGACAACCCCTATCCCTAGAAGCCGCAAAATTACAGTAATGTAGCTGCCAAATTGGCTAAAACAACTCTTGTTCTATGTAGCTGTCACTTGCTTTGCTTTTTGGAGGAGGCAGTTTTTCTATCACCCATCTCGGGGAGTCACGTAGCCAGAGTCCTATACCGGTTTCTCTGTGTTTAAAATCCGGTGCTTTTGGGTTTTTCTACACAGAATTTGAATAATACATGATTTGTTATTGTACAGTAAATTGTGTGAAAAGGATTTGATTAGAGGTAAAGACAATTCTACCTTGTCCAATCTATTGTCCCACCAGTTATTGATGTTTTCCACCAAGTCTTTCCATGATTCCTCTCCGGCTTCAGTACAAAAGAAAGATTGTTAAACAAAGACTCAAAAATACTCCTGGATCAGAGATGGAAAAAACTTGTCACTTCAATTCGTGGAATACTGAAGATTATTTCCTTACCCTTTGGTTGTTTTGTGTATGTTGATCTAGCGGGAATTTCAAACTTGACGTCTTTAAGATCGGACAAGATCTCTTTGGGAGCCCGGGTAAGCCAAAGTGCTTCACTCCCATCCTTCTTCTTGAAATCAGGGTGTTTAGGATTTAGCTGTAGCAGAGGTAAACAACTTTCACAAACGTATCACGGAATGTAACAAAGAGATCCACTAAACAAGAGTTTACTTACTGATCCCAATTTGCTTTCGCGGTAATCACACCACTCATCCGGTTTATCAAGAAGATCAAACCAATGACCAGTTTCAAAATTTCCACGTCTGTCAACATTCGCTGAAATCAAGAATACAAAATGTTCACGGTTCACCATCGTTAGAACCAAAACCCGTAAGTATACATCACTAAAGAAAAAAAAGTAACAAGATTGATGATATGCTTGGACGCTTACCAGAATGCTTTAGTACACCTTCTTTTGTATATGATGATGGCAAAACTTGTGGTTTAGCTTTAGAACCCCCACCCCCAATGTAGTTGAAATCATTAACCAAAACCTGACGTGAAAAGCAATTAAACAACATTCCCAATCCCAATCCCAAAACACGAGTACAAACCGCATATCTGTTTTCGTGAATGCGTTTTACCTGTAAATATTCATTGGCAGGATTGGCTCCAGATGGACAAGCATCTACGAAAGCCTGTCCGGTAACATGAATCCGATCGTCTTCCTTCAAATGGCAATTAGCAGTCTGAGCTAAATCCCCTTCAAATATCACCGGAATCCTAATATTCACACAAGATAAAATTTATCTATAAAGGTCAATACAATATAGCAAACACACATACAAGCAGAACAGAGAAATGCTAAAGCTAAAGAATTGAAATGACTCCAAAGTAAATCTATCTTAGTACTGTAAGAACCAAATCAACATTTCAAAGTCAAAACCTTTCAATTTCAAAAAAACCAACAAGCAAAACACTAAACCCAAATGGAACCAATCCCACAAGCTAATCAACATACAAAGTCAAAACCTTTGGCATAAAAGCTTCGATTTTGAGCCTCAAAACCTAACCGGAAGTTACGACTTGGATCAGACTCCGGTTCGGGGTCTGAAGAAGATCGGTAAGAGATGACGGTGTCAGCCCAGAGCTTCCCGTCGGGGTGATTGTGAAACTGAACGGGTTGTATAACATACCCAACCAAATCAACTGAATTGGAGCTTTTGGGTTGATACGGTATCGTCGTCGGTTTAGGTGGCTTCGGCTCTGATTTCTCAAATTCACGACTGCTACTTTTGGTGGAATGACAGTGCTGAGACAAAACCCATGATAATGATTGTTGTCTAGCTCTTAAAGTTATCAAAGATCTTAAGGATTTTGTAAGAAACTGCATTTCGTTTGTTCTGTTTTTGGTTTTTCAGGGGTTAGTGAGGTTTCTCTGTGAGCTTCGGATACTTTCAAGACAAAGAGTGCACCTTTTTAGCTTCTCCACGAGGAAACGGTGCCGTATAGTAACTAGTGTAGTATTGTACTACTTGTTCGTTTGTTGTGAAGAGAAGATTTTTTATCGATGGTAATCTATCATATAATAATTTTCAAATCGCTGCTCAAGGTGTGTGTTTCAAAGAAATGGAAATCAACAATTGAATCTCTAAGTCCTCGTGCTTTATATGCCTTGTGATGATGTTGATCTTGTTGGTCCAAACATATAACCGTTGAAGTCACAAGTTTTACAATCAAAATACATAATAACACTTTTGTTTCTCATACTGGTTTTGATGGTCTTGTATGGGTCTACGGTCTCTATAAATTGAGTATGGAGTCGAAGTTTTACTCCCTTCAGCTTCCAACAGCTTATTCTAGACTTGACCGATTTTTGTTAGGTTGCATATCCATTCTCTTTGCTCTTGTCAGATTGTTACAATATGTGGTTGCTACATATACACTTGGCCTGGCTTGTTATCTTTCATAATCCATTATTCAACTCTCGACTATCCATTATTTGTATATCAGTATATGGTCAAATTTGACGCATGTATTAGAGAAAATTATGATACTTCATCTATACATAAAAATATTAATTTAGTGGGTTGTTGCTTACTTATTTACTAATGATGGATACTTGTTTTTCATATCAAATTAGAAACAAATAGCAGATCAAATCGAGTTACGTACTTACTTATGCCCAACCCCAAATTGATAACTTGATGTAACTGGCAAATGAATAACATTTAATCGCGAATCATAATCGCGGAATAGTGTCAAATAAACACTATCTTAGAGGGGTGTATTGAAACATGTATTTAGAATGATAATATATAATTTGACAAATTCAAAGTTATTAGAATATGTATTGAAACATGTATTTAGAATGATAATATGTAATTGGCAAATTCAAAGTTATTGAAATATGTATTTTACCTTTTCTTTGAAAAACCAGTGTTATTGGACTAATGATTTGAACAAATACCATAAAAATCGGTGTTATTGAAAAGATTTTAAATATTTGATGTTTAATTGATTTTAGTGTGTTTCGGGTGATTTTATATTTTAAAATACAAATACTCTAATCACGGTTTTAGTTGGAATTTGAGATGATTTGATTATAACTTCTCAACATCATCAAAATTCTAAAAAAAACACATTAAACCTCAAACCATTCAAAACTCTTGATTGCCTAACCACTTGTCCCCGAGTTTTTCCAATATTGGTAACAGCTTTATGAGCGAAGCCATCAGCGCATTCATTTGCTTGTCAGACTTTAAAAAGAAACCGAACTTCATCAAAGACAAATATACAAAGACGCACGGTGTGAAGATAATGTTGAAGCCGATTTGACACTAAACGACCATGAATCAAAGAATGTAGTTGTTGGTTATTGCCTTCAAATTCAATTTGGCGGTAACCCAAACCCCAAGGTACATTATATATAATCTTATATGAAATCTCAATTTAAAGAAAATTAACGTGTAAGTATGACTTTTTACGATATGGTTTACAGTTTTATATGTTTATAACAAATATATTTTAAAGCTTTATATATATACCATTTTAATTTTTTTTTTCCACAAAACAAATGTGTTACAAGTTTGATAAAGAACTCAAGTGTTAGTAAATTTAATTTCTAATAATAAGTCTGATCGAATAATACGGAAAAATGTATACCTATTTCTTTTTAAATCGAATACTGATACTAAGAGTCTACAATATTTTAAATCAGTTAGGATAATGAGTAGTAACAAAATTTAAGAGTATCTAGTCTCCGTCCAATCCTAATGTCATTGCCCATATAACATACACATAATTATTTTTTATATTATTTTATTTTGACTATATATTAATGAAAATACATTAAATAAATAATATATAATTAATTAGTGTTATCAGATGTTAAAAAAACTAATTAGTGTTATGTTTAATTAGATGCAATAATTAAAATGATATGTATGCAATAATTGATGAGTAAATATTGTTGCCAAAAAAGTGAAGTTTTAAATGTAATAAAATAAAAAATGGATGGATCGAGTATTGAAGATTGGGGAAGACCGAATTGGGTTTGGGTCGAGATTGTGTGTTTTCCCCTTTCTGCCTCTTACGTAACCCTAACGAACCAACCAATCCTCTTCTGCTTAGATCTCATCTCTTCGCTTCGATTCTCAACTCGCCATTGAAATCCACCCGAGAGTTCCAATTTCTACTCACATAGAATAGATTGGACAGAGAGAAGCGCCATGGATTTGGATCAATGGATTTCCAAGGTTAAAGAAGGCCAACATCTCTCTGAAGACGAGCTTCAGCTTCTCTGCGAATACGTACGCCTCCTCCATCTCCTTCTTCTTCTTCTTCCTCTTCGTCGTTCTTTTGGTTTCTATCTTCTGCATCTCGTAAACCCAATTCTTCGATTGAGGCTTTAGCTTGCTCCTGGTGGAACTTTACTTCGAATCTGGCTGTTTCCTATCCTCATCATTTTGGTTTATGGATTTTTAGGGTTTTTCTTTCGAAAAGGTCTAATCAACTTGCAAATTCGCTTCTAAATCTTGACGGAATTAGAGAAATCTTTACTTCTTGTGTAGCCAATTCTGAGTGGTTTACCGTAATGGAGTCATAAGCTCTTCTTATACTGTTTACAGGTGAAAGAAATTCTTATTGAGGAATCAAATGTACAACCTGTCAACAGTCCAGTTACGGTATGTGGTGATATTCATGGTCAGTTTCATGATCTAATGAAGCTTTTCCAGACCGGAGGTCATGTTCCCGAGACAAATTACATATTTATGGTATAGACTCTTGTCTTTGGGCCCCGTCCTTGTATAACACATCATTTATGTACGCATTGTTTAATTTGTCGTGGGGGAATCTCTCAGGGAGATTTCGTTGATAGAGGTTACAACAGTCTCGAAGTTTTCACTATTCTTTTGCTTCTTAAAGCAAGGTAAGTTTTGTTGAGAAATTCCCCAGAAGTTCTGTTTTCCATATGCCATTGATCATGCTTCCTTATTCTTAACTGTAAGATATTTGTCCATAGGCCATTGATCATATTTCTCTTTAGACTGTTCTTTTTCTCTGGACATTTGTCAGTTATTTTTCTGTGAGCTTAAAATCGCTATTTTTTCTTGTATTCCGATGCGTAGACATCCAGCCCATATCACACTTTTGCGTGGAAATCATGAAAGCAGACAGCTAACTCAGGTATGTAATATTCTGTTGTTGTGCTCTTCATGTAGTCCTAGTAGATAAGTAATTTTAATTCTTCCTCAGCTGTCATAACTGGTTTTGAAAGATTGATTCTTAATGTGTTTAATGTTGATTAGTAGTGTAAAGCTAATTTCCCAAGATTCATGCCTTTTCAGTAACATGATTCTTGAAATCCATGAGTTTTTTTCTTGGAAGCTCTTGATGCATCTCTATTCCTACATCATTGTCAAGGAAGAAGATTGTAATATTATTTAGCCGTACTTCCACACACTTCTGAAAATTTTTCTCTACGATTAAGCTGAGGGGTGTACCTCCTGATGCAAATTACATGTGTATTTTGAAATCTGCTGAGTGATTTATTTTTCTGACGTGGTGTGGAAAACATAAAAAATCTAAGAAATTCACCATCAAAACTCATCAGGAAGTGTTTATCTTTTTCCTGCTCGAAGTGTCATTTAAGCCGTTCTGGTTTAACCTCATAGTGCACTTGGTTTCTATTTTGTGTCCTTGCAGGTTCACCTTTTTAGTATAGTAATTGTCTTATATTGTCATTCCAATTTTAATTTTGCCAGGTGTATGGTTTCTATGACGAATGCCAACGGAAGTATGGTAATGCTAATGCATGGAGATATTGCACGGATGTATTTGACTTCCTTACACTTTCAGCTATTATAGATGGCACTGTAAGTAATTTTCCTCAGTATACTATGATATATGTTCTCTTAGACGTATATGAACAGAAGTTATCTGTATACTGTGTTTAAAAGTATGGCATCCTTGATGTAGGTTCTATGTGTTCATGGTGGCCTTTCACCTGATGTACGGACAATCGACCAGGTTAAAATTGTTTTCTCTTTAATGAATTTTTTTTTGGTCCATCCTTTAACTGTTATTCTCGATTTAATAAGTATTATTTACTCACTTATAGATCTTATTGTGTCTCTAGATAAGACTGATTGAGCGAAATTGTGAAATACCGCATGAAGGACCCTTCTGTGATCTTATGTGGAGCGATCCTGAAGATATTGAAACATGGGCTGTCAGTCCTCGTGGAGCTGGTTGGCTTTTCGGGTCCAGGGTTACAACTGAGGTATAGCGTGTTTTTGTGTTGAAATTTGAATAAGCTGTGTAAGATAAGTGTATCTCAGTTCCTTAATCATTGGTTTTGCTTCGTGTGCAGTTTAACCATATAAACAAGCTTGATCTAGTATGTCGCGCTCATCAGCTTGTACAAGAAGGTCTCAAGTACATGTTCCAAGATAAAGGCCTCGTAACTGTAAGTTTCTCACTTTCTTTTGTTTCATTCTGGATATTTTGATTTATGATCTGCTTGGTGATGTTTCGTCTCTTTATTTTTTTCGTAAAGGTGTGGTCTGCACCTAATTACTGCTACCGCTGTGGGAATGTGGCTTCTATATTGAGTTTCAATGACAACATGGTAAGTCAATTGTTTCCTAGTCCACAATCTCGTATTTTACATGTTCTTATTACTTTGATGCACTTATCTTCTAAACAAGAGAGGTTTCTATCTACTTTTTGTTTTTGAATTATTAAGTTACTTCTTTTGAAATCTGTGTCTCTACCCAAATTCTTGTTGTGGTTAGAGTGACGGTTTAGGAGAACTTAGACAAGCAACACTTTGAGAGATAGATGTTCAAATCATGTTTTTGCCATTTATTCATTAACTACATTATATTGGGTCATCCTCCATGGGGTTTGGCTATTGTGACAGTCCAGTGGGATCTATACCTATTAATGTAAAAACTACGAAGTCTGTCTATATCGACAGTGCTCTCTGTGATTCTAATAACTGTTTAGGAACTTGTCCTGAGGCTTATGATTTGATTTTTTAATTACCAGGAAAGGGAAGTGAAGTTCTTCACGGAGACAGAAGAGAACAACCAAATGAGAGGGCCAAGAACAGGCGTTCCTTATTTCCTGTGATGGATTTGATACAAGATCCTACGATTGTTAGCCAGCCTCCTATTGTTCTGTGATGAAGTTAGCGCCATTATGGATCGCCATTGGCTTAATGTTCTTTCAAGGTATATCTTCTGATGTTGTTTACACTTCCATTGTTTTTGTCGTCTTCTTTTTTCCATTTTGGAAACATTTTCTTGTGAAAGTGAAATGTCACTTTGGTAATTTTAGTAGTTTTGATGCACTTTTTAACTTCATCTTCACTCTACTCGGACTCTTCTGCATCTTTTATTATACGTGCATCTTCCGTTTTGTATGTAAAGACCAATTTTATCGCCCCACTGCGCTTTGTTCCGTTTTATTATACGGTTCGGCTACGTTTGAGATGTCTCATGTTTGGATGACTCATGAAGCCAAAACATTCTAAAACTTCAATAGTCCAAGCAAAATGTGATGATTGACCGAACATTGAACGATATTTTTTGGTTTGAGTTTGAATTTTGTCAATGCGATTGAACAATTAGCCGGTTAGAAATGCCTAAACCGGAATATATAAACCGCACGTAACGGATACTGTAAATCTTTAGTAAACAACTCGTCCCGGATCTTGCGCTCAGTAGTGTAGATGGATACGAAAATCTTTAGTAAATGATACTAAGACGTGGACTCGTATCTCTTAGCCCTCACTTTCTCGCGTTTCCTCTTGGTCGTCTTCTCCACTTTAGTGTTCCTCTCTCTTGCCTCGTTCCTCTTGTCCCTCCTCGCCGTCGCTGTATTCCACCGTTGTCGTCTTGTTACCCTGAAACCGGAGCTGCTTTATCTCGGTTGATATCATCATCGTCCGAAGAAATGGCGGAATCGAGATCCCAATCTCCTCCTGTGGCGAAGAAAGTGGAACATGTGATGAAGATGTTTGGGGACGTTAGAGTTGATAATTACTACTGGCTCCGTGACGATTCTCGTTGCAATCCCGATATGCTTTCTTATCTCCGTGAAGAGAATGACTACACCAATTCGGTCATGTCTGGTGAGTGAGGTTTAAGAGATTAGGGGTTTTCTCGATTAGATTATCAGTGAATTGTTGCTGAAATAATTACATGGATTTAATTGTTCAGGGACTAAGCAATTTGAGAATCAGTTGTTTGCTGAAATAAGAGGAAGGATCAAAGAAGATGACATATCTGCACCGTTACGCAAAGGACCTTACTATTATTATAAGAAGAATCTTCAAGGGAAGGAATATGTTCAGCACTGTAGGCGTTTGATCGCTGACAACAAAGCTGAGCCTTCTGTGCATGATACTATGCCAACTGGTCCAGATGCTCCTCCAGAGCATGTCATATTGGATGAGAATATCAAGGCTCAAGAGTACGACTACTATAGAATTGGTGCCTTCAAGGTTAGACTTCAGTAACTTAGCTAGGAATATAATTTTGATAACAATTACCAGCTAACTTGATTTTGCTCTCTTACTTCTGTATTTGTATTCAGACCAGTCCCGATCATAAATTGGTGGCTTATGCAGAGGACGCTAAAGGTGATGAAATATACACTGTGAATGTCATTGACTCTGAGACACTAAAACCAGTAGGACAACCGTTAAAAGGAGTGACTTGTGATCTTGAATGGGCTGGCAATGAAGCTTTGGTCTACATAACTATGGATGAAATTCTGCGACCTGACAAGGTTTTACATTAGAACTTTCTATGTTTTTTTTTTTATCCTAGTGCACTAGGATCAGTTAACATAATTAGTTTGACAAATATAATTTCTGTTTGGCAATTTCTATCTAATTACGAATTTATGCAATGATTTTGAGTTTTGACTGAATTTTGACATTATGCAACAACGGCTTTACGTGTATACTGAGTTTTTCAAAGTCTTTGTGGTTTTCATGCTGTCATTTTCGTATGTTTTTTAACAGGTTTGGTTACATAAGTTGGGAACAGAGCAATCTAATGATGTATGCCTTTACCATGAGAAAGATGATATGTTTTCTCTTGAACTCCATGCCTCTGAGAGCCACAAATATTTATTTGTTGCATCCGAAAGCAAAACTACAAGATTTGTCTTCTCGCTTGATGTGTCCAAGCCTCAAGATGGACTAAAGGTATTGACATCTCGTGTAGATGGCATTGATTCATCTGTCAGCCATCGTGGGAACCACTTTTTCATCCAGAGAAGGAGCACTGAATTTTACAACTCAGAACTGGTCGCCTGTCCTGTTGATGATACATCTAACACAACTGTTCTTATTCCACATAGAGAAAGGTAAACATCTTTGTTAGAATCTGTTTACCATTTTTTAGTGTTGTTGTCGCAAATAAATGTAATCCAAACCTGTTATACCATTGTCATCTGTTCCTACTGTATAGTCTCAATTAGGTTAAGTGACGCAGACCGCATGCATGGATTGGTTGAGTTCCAATTGCTAATTCAGTTTTATGATGCATCATTCACTTAACTTCAATGTCACCCTGTATCCTATAGCTGAATAATAGTACTATTTGTTGATATGGACAGTGTAAAGATTCAGGAAATTCAGCTTTTTCGAGATCATCTTGCAGTATTTGAGCGTGAACAGGGTCTGCAGAAGATAACAGTTCATAAGCTTCCTGCTGAGGGACAGCCACTGAAAGGTCTCGATGGTGGTCGGAGTGTTAGCTTTGTTGACCCGGTCTATTCAGTTGACTCAACAGAGTCCGAATTTTCGTCCACTGTTTTAAGGTTCTGCTACAGCTCGTTGAAAACACCTCCTTCAGTGTATGACTATGACATGGACAGTGGCACTTCTGTTGTCAAGAAGGTTGACACTGTAAGTAAACTACTTATTCTCTCTGACTCCTTCACCTTGTAACAGTTTCGTAGGCGCTCCTGCACATTGAGTTGTGGACTGTTATATTTGCATTGCATGTGTATTCATTATATGACAATGATGGGTCGTGTATTATTACATGGACTACACATACAAAGTACACAGTTTTTTCCCGTTTTTCGTTTAGGCTGTTACTTTACATGGACTACGTAGTTTTAGAAGTTACCTTCTTGTTCGACATGGTCATCGCCTGATCTTTATGCTAACTTGCTGTATGTCATTCAGGTATTGGGAGGTTTTGATGCATCAAACTATGTTACAGAGAGAAAATGGGTCACTGCATCAGACGGAACCCAAATTCCAATGTCTATTGTTTATAACAAAAATCTTGCAAAGCTTGATGGGTCTGATCCAATGCTGCTATATGGATACGGTTCATATGAGGTACTTTTAAATAAAGCTTTTATGTGCCTCACATCCTAGGTCCTTTTACTTCTTCCGTGCTAAGCTATGAATTACTCTTCATATTAACAGATTTCCGTCGATCCCTATTTTAAGACATCAAGATTATCCTTGTTAGATCGTGGTTTTGTCTATGTAATTGCTCATGTTCGTGGGGGTGGTGAAATGGGGAGACAGTGGTACGAGAATGGAAAGCTGTTGAAGAAGAAAAACACTTTCACTGATTTTATTGCCTGTGCGGAGCATTTGATAGAACATAAGTATTGCTCGAAGGAAAAGCTGTGCATCGAAGGAAGAAGTGCTGGTGGATTGCTGGTGGGTGCTGTTCTTAATATGAGGCCTGACTTGTTCAAGGTGGTTGTCGCTGGAGTTCCTTTTGTAGATGTTCTGACAACAATGCTGGACCCAACCATTCCTCTTACGACATCAGAATGGGAGGTAGGTTCAATGCTTGTACAATGCCTTAGACATCATCTATTGTTGTTAAGAAATGCTTCTAAAATTTGGCTTATATCATTGTAGGAGTGGGGTGACCCCAGAAAGGAAGAATTTTACTACTATATGAAGTCTTATTCCCCTGTCGACAATGTGAGTCAAATGAACTCTTTAATCATCTGATTTTCTCTACAGAAATGATATGGAGGTTCTTCGTAATAATGCATCTATTTGCAATATAACAGGTCACAGCGCAAAATTACCCAAATATTCTTGTAACAGCTGGGTTAAATGGTAAGCTTTCGTTTGTCTAGATAAAATTTGGAACCGAAATTGCTCTCTGATTTCGGCTAAATAAGTTATATTTTTGTGATCGGTTGTTGTGCTGATTCTCTTATTAAACTTACTCGGCTAATGATTTGTTTCTGACTTACCGATGATTCTGTCCAACAGATCCAAGAGTCATGTACTCTGAACCTGGAAAGTTCGTGGCAAAACTTAGAGAAATGAAGACTGACAATAACTTACTTTTGTTCAAATGCGAGCTTGGTGCTGGTCATTTCTCAAAATCTGGAAGGTACAAATTTTACATTTTTTTGGTCTCTACCATACAACACAATCCTTTTATATATTGTAATATACAAGAACTCGAGTCCTGTTGTTCAATTATCTAGTTTTTTTTTTTTTTTTTTGAAATCTTGTTTGGGAGTTGATTTTACCCATGTTTGATTGATCTGACATTTGCAGATTCGAGAAACTTCAAGAAGATGCGTTTACGTTTGCATTCATGATGAAAGTTTTGGACATGATTCCTTCTTCTGGGTGAGACCTCAACATTTAGGTGCTTCATGTTCTATTGATTTTCTTACGTTGTTATTTTCGTTCTTTAGACTTCGAGAGCTTTTTCTTTTTCGAATTATTAAGTAGTCTCAGATTCTTTCTTACACACTTGTTTCTTTACTATTGGCGTTGCTTTAGATTTTTCAGAAAAGGAAATAGAAATAAGCGATACCAGTTTCACAATCTCTTTATTCTGTTAAATCAAGAAATCAATTTTTAGTAAAAATAAATCAATACTTTTTGGCAGAACATGTGTTAGCGAAACCAGGTTAGTTAAAACATGTCTTCCCCAAACTATTAGTTACTGAATGATATAACCAAGCTCGCTAATTCAGATTGTTCAGTTATGAAAAGCCGGCTCTTTTGTTCTGTATGCAAGATCAATTTTATCTTCCCACTTTGTCTTGTTCTTTTTGTTCGGTTTAGTATGGGTTGGTTAGATTTTGGTAATAAATGCACGAAGTCAACGCTCTTTAAATTTAAGCATTAATAACCCAAGCACAAATCGATGGATGATTTAACCTTGCACAAATTGATACAATCTTGGTATGTGACTGTGGGTTGTTATTTTGGGAATTAATGAAAACGATCCACCAAAATGGCCGGTTTTGGATTCCTAAACCAGATTTAACCGCTCATCTCTTCCGAAATAGTAAAATACTCAGTTGCAAATCTTTAAGAAAATTAAGCCCTTCAGAATACAGATAGGCACATTCAAACGGTCCTGTAAAATGATGCTGAAACGCGGACTTCTATCCTCGTACCTCCTCGTCTTCATCTTCTTCTCCACCTTGGTACTACTCTCTCTTGTCTCTTTCCACATGTCCGTCAACGTTTATCTTTTTATTTCTCCTCCTCCTCTGAAAGCAGAGCTCCTTCCTTGCAGTTGACATCATGGGAAAAAATGACGGAATCGAGTTCTCCATCTCCTCCTGTGGCGAAGAAAGAGGAACATGTGATGGAGATGTTCGGGGACGTTAGAGTTGATAATTACTACTGGCTCCGTGACGATTCTCGTTCCAATCCAGACATGCTTTCTTATCTCCGTGAAGAAAATGACTACACCGAGTCCGCCATGTCTGGTGAGTGAAGTTTTTCGGGTTTTATGCATTTGGACTATTAATGAAATGTTGTTTATTTTCAGGGACAAAGCAATTTGAGGATCAGCTGTTTGCTGAGATGAGAGGAAGGATCAAAGAAGATGATATAACTGCACCATTACGAAAGGGACCTTACTACTATTATCAGAGAAATCTTCAAGGAAAAGAATACGTTCAATACTGTAGGCGTTTCATCACTGATAACAATACTGAGCCTTCTGTGTATGATACTATGCCAACTGGTCCAGATGCTTCTCCTGAGTATGTCATGTTGGATGAGAATATCAAGGCTCAAGGGCATGCCTACTACGAAATCTGTACTTTCAAAGTTAGACTGTTGGAACTTAGCTAGGAATACAATTTTATATCCTATCAGAAATTCTGTGATGTGTTTAACTTGGTGTTTCGGTTCTCTTGATTTTTCTCTTCAGACCAGTCTTGATCATAAACTAGTGGCGTATGCAGAGGACACAAAAGGTGATGAAATATATACAGTTCATGTCATTGAATCCGAGCCCGTAATACCAGTAGGGAAACCGCTGAAAGGAGTTACTTGTGCTCTTGAATTTGCTGGTAATGATTTTTTGGTCTACATAACTATGGACAAAACACTGCGACCTGACAAGGTTTACCTCTGAACTTTTTCTTTTTCTCGCCTTGCTATTTTAGTGTGCTGTCTTGGAGACAGGGATTCACTTTTGCATGATTAAGTTTTTTTTTTAGTTTTGGCATATACGGTTCCTATCATATCATCACATAGCAAATGGTAGTTACTATGGTTTTAAGTTGTTATTTAACTCGTCAATCTTTGTTGCTTTCGTGTTCTCGATTTTATATGTTTTGGTAACAGGTTTGGTTACATAAGTTGGGAACAGAGCAATGCACAGATGTATGCCTTTACCATGAGAAATATGATGTGTTTTCTCTTGATCTTTATGCCTCTGAGAGCCAAAAGTATGTATTTGTTGCATCCGAAAGTAAAACCACAAGATTCGTCTTCTCGCTTGATGTTTCCCAGCCCCAAGATGGACTCAGGGTGTTGACACCTCATGTAGATGGCATTGATTCATCTGTCAGCCATCGTGGGAACCACTTTTTCATCCGGAGAAGGAGCACTGAATTTTACAACTCAGAAGTGGTCGCCTGCTCGGTTAATGACACATCTAAGACAACTGTTCTGATTCCACATAGAGAAAGGTAAACATCTTTACTAAAATCTGTTTGGCATTGTCTGTGTTTCTATTCAATCCAAATGTAGTCCTTAACTACTTTTTAGTCTCAGTTAGTTTCTTTGCCTTTACTATTTTAGCTTTATGATGCATTATTAAGTTAATTTCAAAGTCATCTTGTATCCTATAGCCAAAT
The DNA here is from genome assembly GCA_900406245.1 of Odontarrhena argentea. Classification (NCBI taxonomy): domain Eukaryota; kingdom Viridiplantae; phylum Streptophyta; class Magnoliopsida; order Brassicales; family Brassicaceae; genus Odontarrhena; species Odontarrhena argentea. The sequence goes on along the minus strand of OVAF01000134.1, from coordinate 40,162 downwards.
TAATGATACTATGTATTTGATATGGACAGTGTAAAGATTCAAGAAATTCAGCTTTTTCGAGATCATCTCGTAGTATTTGAGCGTGAGCAAGGACTGCAGAAGATAACAATACATAGGCTTCCTGCTGAGGGACAGCCTCTGAAAGGTCTCCAAGGTGGTCGTAGTGTTAGCTTTGTTGACCCGGTCTATTCAGTTGAGTCAACAGAGTCTGAATTTTCTTCCACTGTTTTAAGGTTCTGCTACAGCTCGTTGAAAACACCTCCTTCTGTGTATGACTATGACATGGACAGTGGCACTTCTGTTCTCAAGAAGATTGTTACAGTAAGTAATCTTTGCAAGGTAGAGTTATATTTTTACATGTAACAACACATGAAATGTGAAAATATTCCTCTGTTTTTCTTTGTACATAAGCCAAGCTGTCTTCTCTTTCGACATGCTCGTCGCTTTCTCTTTATAAAAATATGCTGCATTTCATTCAGGTATTGGGAGGTTTTGATGCATCAAACTATGTTACAGAAAGAAAATGGGTCACTGCATCAGAAGGAACTCAAATTCCTATGTCTATTGTTTATAACAAAAATCTTGCAAAACTCGATGGTTCTGATCCGTTGCTTCTGTATGGATATGGTTCATATGAGGTATATTAAAATGAAGTTTCTATGATCCTTTTACTTGTTTCGAACTAAGCTAAGAAACACCTCATCTGTACAGGTTTCTGTGGATCCATATTTCAAGGCATCGAGGTTATCGCTATTAGATCGTGGTTTTATCTACGTAATTGCTCATGTTCGCGGGGGTGGTGAAATGGGGAGACAGTGGTACGAGAACGGAAAGATGTTAAAAAAGAAAAACACATTCACTGATTTTATAGCTTGTGCTGAGCGTTTGATAGAACTTAAGTATTGCTCCAAGGAAAAGTTGTGCATCGAAGGAAGAAGTGCGGGTGGGTTGCTGGGGGGTGCTGTTCTTAATATGAGGCCTGACTTGTTCAAGGTGGTTTTGGCTGAAGTTCCGTTTGTAGATGTTTTGACAACAATGCTGGATCCAACTATCCCGTATACAACATCGGAATGGGAGGTGGGTTCAATGCCTTAAAACCATCGAGTTACATAATTTTCTTACATCATCTGCATGTCTTTATTGTGATTTGCATTGGGAATGGTCAAAGATAGAAAGATTTTATTAGGAATCAAGTAGCTGTCATTAGATTTGATATAAGAATGTTTTTATCTTTTGTATTCATAACTGCTTCTTAAACCTGTCTTAGTTTTTTTGCTTCTATTGTTGTAGGAGTGGGGTGACCCGAGAAAGGAAGATTTTTACTACTATATGAAGTCATATTCCCCTGTCGACAATGTAAGTATATCGCTTGTTTCTGATATATCTGCGGTAAATGTTGTGGATATGTTCTCAGTAATGATGTGTTTGTTCACAATAAAATCAGATTAAGAAGCAGAATTATCCAACTATTCTCGTAACTGCTGGCTTAAATGGTAAGCTTTCTTTTGTCTATTACAAAATTGCTTCTGATTTTGGCTAAATAGGTGATGTCATGGCCTTTAAGATGATTTTTTGTTTCTGACTTCTCGTATTAAAACTACTCGGCCAATGATATGTTTCCTGACTTAACCGACGTTTTGTCCAACAGATCCAAGAGTCATGTACTTTGAACCGGCAAAGTTTGTGGCGAAACTGAGAGAAATGAAGACTGACAACAACTTACTTTTGTTCAAAGGTGAGCTTGGTGCTGGTCATTTCTCAAAATCTGGGAGGTACAAATTTCTAGTCTTTTTGCCTCAACTCTCAACAATACAATACAACACAGCACTTAGACTGGAACTCATGTCCGGTTCAACTAACCAAGAAGCTAGGTTTATTTGAAGTCCAGATCGGTATTTGATTGACCTTATGTTAGATTGATCTAACGTGCAGATTCGAGAAGCTTCAAGAAACTGCGTTTATATATGCATTCATGATGAAGGTTTTGAACATGATTCCCAATTCTAGGTGAGACCTGGATCATGATCTTCTAATGTAAGTTGCTTTGTTACTTTGAGAAGAGAAGTCTGATAGTTTTATGTTTGTATATATATGGAGTGTATCTCAGTTTCCCTCACACTTTTTTTCTTTTGTGTAGCTTAAGACTTTTTAAAAAAAACTAATAAAAAGCTTCAAGTCTTATGTAATCATTCAGAACATTAAGCGGTCACATAGTGCCTTATAATGCCTGAATGCTTAATGCGAGTGATTTTATAGAGTCTAAAGCATTTGTAAAAAATGGAATCATATATTCACTAACGAGAATATACAATATATATTTACTTTTTAGTGTGTATTCTTGGGGAAAAAGTAAAAAAAGAAACATCAAATCAAAATAATGAAATATAGGCCAAAATATAATTGGACAAGTAAATAATCGGCCTTGATGGGCACGTATATACAGCAGAAAAAATAAGAAGAGAAAATCCTGTTTTGATTCTCTGCTCCCAAATTCTTGTCTCTTCATAGATCAAAAAGTTTCTCCAGCTATGGCGAGCTATTATGCACCAGAGAGTCCGATGGCGCAAGTCGATTCGAAAACCAAACCTGAACAGAAAGTGGATTACTCAAACCTCCCTTGCCCTCATCCCTATGAAGACATCCACCGTGAAGCTTCCAGTTCAGTATTATCACTGTTTTAATATATATCCGCTGTAATCATGCGTTGTTAGACAAATTTAGACATGTTTCAGTTGATCTCTTGGGTTTCACTTTGCAGGGTGTTTAAAGCCAGAACTATTTGAAGGTTTCCGTATAAGCTATAACAAGATGTTGAACCACAAGTTTTTTCTTAGTCACAAGTAAGTGAGTGTTTTTTTTTATTAATTATTATGGCACATTATCATCTCTTGTTTGTGTTGATGACTAAGCAAGCAAATTTTGGTGATTTGATGATGATGTTTTAAAACAGTGTATCGATGGGACCAACTGAGGTGCCTACTCAATCATCTGAAGTCATCAAAATTCCAACTGCCAATTATGAATTTGGTGCAAATTTCGTCGATCCAAAGGTATATGCTATATTTGCTTTGATGTACTATATAATGATTTTTCATCAAGGAAATGTAACATTGAGAAACTTAATTCTATACAGTTGATGCTTATTGGTAGAGTCATGACGGATGGTAACCTAAGCGTGAGAGTGAGGAGCGAATTAACTGATAATTTCACCATCAGTGCTCGTGGTCAGGTAAAAATATTGTATGGTGTAGTACTAATATATAGCTGCATACATTATCTAATAACCATATTGTTTCTTTTCGGTACCAGATTTCAAATGAAGAACGTATGTCTCATGGTATGGCCACCTTTGATTACAAGGTAATTAAGGGCCTTTTTTGAATGATATGCACCTTTCGATTTTAGCTTTGTTTAGTAATGACAGTTGTGGTGTATACATTTTTGTAGGGGTCAGACTACAGAACTCAGCTTCAATTTGGAACTGGTTCCCTCTTTTCCGCTAACTATCTCCAGGTAAACTGAACAACTATATATTATGCCTTAATTACCATTTTAATTTGTTCTATGATTTGAGTGTGCGTGTAGTAGTAATAGCTATTCATCTAATTTTGAAATATATTTCTTGTAGCATGTGACACCCCAACTATCTTTGGGTGGTGAGGTTTTCTGGAGTGGTGATCAACGCAAGTCAGGTGTTGGCTATGCAGCTCGTTACGAAACTGATAAAATGGTACATGTTTTCTCCTCTTTGATTGACGACTACAATTAGATGTTTTACTGAATCTTTAGGCTTTTCTATTATCAACAGATTGCATCTGGACAAGTTGGTTCCACTGGTATGGCTACCATGAACTATGTTCAGAAGGTTGCTGAGAGGGTAAATCATTCCGGTGTTCTCTTAATTCATCTTTAATCCTACAGAGTCTATAAGCTAAATCATGATTTTTATTTTTATTTTTTTTCATAATCAGGTCTCACTTGCAACCGAATTCATGTACAATTACATTACAAGGGATGTTACTGCTAGTGTTGGATATGAGTATATTTTTAGACAGGTACATGACTTATTTCTTTGTCCCATTGTAGTTTTTCTGAACACAAAAATGTACTAATTTGGTTTTGGTTTTGGTTTTAGTCTCGGCTAAGAGCAAAGATTGATTCAAATGGTGCTTCTTCCACTTACCTTGAACATCGATTGCCTAATGGATTGAACATACTTGTATCCGGAGAGGTACATAACTTGACTTTATTCTCCAATTCATGTTCCAGTTACATTTTGAATGGCTTTTTATAATAACAATTGTTATGTAAATGAGGCAGGTGGATCACATGAAGAAGGATTACAAGTTTGGTCTTGGTCTTTGTGTTGATTCCATGTAACCGATGCAATCAGTCGATTTCAACCTCAAGATTCTGCCAATTCTTTTTTTTTTAGATTTTTGGTTTTTGTTTGTTTAGGAAGTGAGGCTAGATCTCTCTCTTTATTTGAAGTTCTTTCAAGTATTTTGTGTATACACACCCAAGCCAATAGTTATCAAATTAATGGCTTTACTCTAAATCTTTCTCAAATTTTTGGTTTGATATTTAAATTTAACAAAATACTCTCCCCCTTTTTTTTTTTTTTTGCAAAAAAAAAAATAATTAAACTTGAGTTTCACAATTTAATTGACAAAAGAAGTCATTTGTAGCAACGTACCATGGTCTTTACTTCACTCTTATCCTCTGTTTTTTTCTTTTACTTATATAAACCTATTAACAAGGTTTGGATATCTAGATTAAAAATTATGTGGCTAATATCATATAAATAAGATCAGAGTATTACCCGTTGAGTTATTCGTCTCATAATTTAATTTACGAGAAGAGTATAATACATAGAAAACGAAGATAAAATGTTTTAATCTTATCAACTCTTCCAAATGCGTCAGAAGAAACACTAAAATGCCGGAGTCGTTGTCATCATTACTAGCTTAACAACATTATCAGTTACATAGGCACATTATCCGTGATCAATCGATACGATTTGCAATGGTCGATGATGTCTAGATTCCAAGATATATAAGTTAGTATTCTTTATTTCATATCTTCTTTCTTTGAATTTGTTATGTCTTCGATACACACTGTTTCATTTCTTGCAAATTTAAAAATATCATGAATTCTTTTTTAAAAATGATTCCAAATATCGGTTTTCCATATATATCAATTGCCCAATAAAAAATTCTGAAGAGATATAGAGATTTTCTAAAATAAATGATCTATATTCAATAATCAATAGATATGTTGACGATATTGTGAAAACAAAATGAGATGACTAATCTTTCATAATAAAGCTATTCAAATGGATAAAACTCCAAACTGTAGACTTACCTTTGAATAAAATTATACATCAAGATCTATCGTAATTCAAATCCTAACTCTCCAAACAATTTCATGTTAATTAAACATTTGTTTTCTTCAAAGAAAACAAAAATCAGAATATTAAACGATTACGAAAAAAATTATACGTACTTTGTAATCTTGATTTAAATCATTTAAAGTGTTAACCAGAAAAAATCGTTGAGTTGACTGAATTAATATTCCACGTATTTATTAATTAAAATTGGAAAATTTAGGGTCGTTTTAAATTTTTGCGTGGAGAATATTATTGGTGATTGATCTCTTCGTATCTAATCGTCACTTTCATTTTTCTCTCCGATCACAAAAACGCCGCCGTTTCTGTCTGTCTTGATACTTTGGTCAAACCCTATGAAGAACATCAACATTTAATTTCGCTTCACTCTCTCTTTTTCTCAATTTCGCACAGAGATTCACGCCCCCCTTTAAATTCTCTTTGTTTTTAGGGTTACGCGTATCGAAATACTCTGGGGTTTTGTCCCGCCCATTTGCATGATGTTCTTCCTGTTCTGTCCTGATTGACTTCGGTTTGCTTTTTTAAAAATCTTCCCTTTGCAGTTGTTTGTCGAAATTGAAGCTAAATCATTCAACTTATCACAGTTTCGAAGCTACCGCCACTTGTAATTTTGGTGATTATGATTTTTTTTTTTTATATATATATATATTAAAGTGATGGGTTTGGCTCAAAGTTTGAAGCTTTTGCTTTGTTCACTTTGATCTTGAAGCTCTTATTGTTTTGGGAATCGTTTAGTTTCAGGTTCTGTTTCATGGTAATCTTTTTGTAACAGAGCGGTTTATAAAGTTGCTAATTTCAGAGAACAACGTTGCTTTCTTGTGTATATGTTAGGCTGATTCGTTTTCTTGATAAAAGAAGGTGTTGTGATGGATTCTGCTATTGAAATCAGTTCAGATAGTGATGTCGAGGTACAAGAAACTAGAACTAGGCCTCCTCTTTCTCACCCGCGATCAGCTCAAGGTTACATTTTCACTTATTAATGGTTAAGTTAGTTTTTTGGGTAGCTTTAACAACTGATTGATGATCTTGGTGATGTTTTTTTTTGAGCTAGCAGGGACTTATAGACCACAGCTTGCTGGTGGGAACTCTTATAATGCAAGTAGCCTCATGAGAGGGGGACTTATGAGTCCTGTTTCTCGTAATGGTTTTGAAGCCAAGCCACGGACAGAACAGCGTCCACTTTCTGTGGGGAACGAAACCATTGGAAGTTCCAGAATTCCCGATGTTTCTGTTGGAGATTATGAGAAATATTCTGCTCAGCAAGGTCTTAAAAGGACACTTCCACCATCTTTTAGTCGACCTCCTTTTCATTCTAGACCTGATATTGGTACAAGTAACGGGAATGTGAGTCACTTTCGTGGGGATTATGGTACTCTAGCTGTGTCAGCTGCAGCCAGTAAGGGTAAAATCAGTGATCGTTATGGTGGAGCATATGATGAGATAGGCATGGGACGTGTGACTAATGGCGCTCGTATTCTACCTCCATCCATTATGCATGGAACATCTGCTTCGACTTCACATTTCAATGGTGTAAGTGATTCAATGTACAGGAATGGTTTTGGTGAAGATAGGAGTTCAGAGACTGACGAGAGGCTGGTCTATCAGGCTGCACTACAGGTCTTTGTCATCTAGTTCTTCTTCTGTGGTTTTGATACTACGTGCAGTGCACTTCTCTCTTTCACCAACTTTTGTGTGGTCATTCGATTTTAATAAACTAATATACCAGGGTAGTGAATCGGAGCAGTGAATGAATGGGATAGGCTAGTTCCTTGGTTAGAGAATTATGTCTCTAGGGTTCAAATGTCTCAAACATTGCTTGAGACAGAGTAACATGCTGAGTCTTTCAGTTTTAGGCCATGTATGTGTAAAGCATTGCTTTTCTCCTTTTTGAGAATTGATAAAGAATAGGAATATCGTCACTTTTGTCTCTTGTTTCAGATTGTTTCATCAAGATTATGAATCCCATATTAAGAGTTTGATGTTTTCGTGCAATTGCCCTGATATGAGTAAGTGCTTAAAATTGTAGTAATCAAGTATGTATTTACCTGCAGAATCTGAATCAACCCAAGTCCGAGGTTGATTTACCTGAAGGTCTTCTTTCAGTTCCCCTTATGAAGCATCAGGTGGTATTCATGGTTTAGTTCATCTATTGATAATATGTCTGAAAGGCCTTGTGTGCTAACACTGTTCGCTTCAGAAAATTGCATTGGCATGGATGTTTCAGAAGGAAACTAGAAGTGCACCCTGTCTGGGAGGAATATTAGCTGATGATCAGGTTACTTTTAAATCATAATTCTATTCTGCTAGAAATATTCAAAATTTAATCATGTTTCCCTCATATTTCTTTTGGTTTACTGTGCAGGGCCTAGGTAAGACAGTCTCAACTATTGCTCTTATTCTAAAGCAAATGCACGAGGCAAAATCAAAGGCCGAGAATGCAAGCAATCAAGAAGCTGAGGCATTGGATTTGGATGCTGATGATGAGTCAGAAAATGCATTTGAGAACCCAGAGTTTAAGGCTTTAAATGGTAATGGCGTGAATGGCAGTTTAGGCATAAAGAAAGCCAAGAATGAAGAAGCGAGTACTTCAACACAAAAATTTAGCAAGAAGAGACCAGCTGCTGGCACTTTAATTGTTTGTCCAGCAAGTGTCGTGCGGCAGTGGGCAAGAGAACTTGATGAGAAGGTTACTGACGAAGCCAAACTTTCTGTTTTAATCTACCACGGTAGTAACAGGACCAAAGATCCTACTGAGCTAGCAAAATATGATGTGGTAATGACAACTTACGCTATTGTTACAAATGAAGTTCCAAAGCAACCGCTAGTGGATGACGATGAGAATGATGAAAAAAGTGCCGAAAAATACGGTCTCGCCTCTGGCTTCTCCTCCAATAAGAAAAGGAAAAATGAAGTGGGTACTAGTAAGAAGAATAAGAAAAGAGGTAAGAAAAACGCTGGTGATTCTTCGTGTGACCCTGACGCTGGTGCTCTAGCAAGAGTTGGGTGGCTTAGAGTTGTACTAGATGAAGCTCAGACAATTAAAAATCACAGAACCCAGGTTGCAAGAGCGTGTTGCGGCCTGCGAGCGAAAAGGAGGTGGTGTTTGTCTGGAACACCGATACAAAATACTATAGATGATTTATATAGCTATTTTAGGTTTTTAAAATATGATCCGTATGCTGTGTACAAGGCATTCTGCCACACAATTAAGGGTCCAATTTCAAGAAATTCGCCTGATGGTTACAAAAAGCTTCAAGCTATTCTTAAGGCCATAATGCTGCGCCGTACCAAAGGTACTTGGACTGTCTCATTAATGTTTTAAGTTATGGAGTTCTGGTTGGGCTTGACTGCATATCTGTGCTCTGTGTCATATATTATTCTGATTAATGTTTTTATCTCTTCATGCTTTATAATAGTTGTGAGCTTACTTGAGCTGTTACCTGAGGTAGTCGAGAGATTAAGTTTTTCTAAGATATTATTCAGTTTGTGCATTTTCCCCTTCATCTGCTCTGGTCTTTTTTTTTTTTTTCCCTATATATGATAGATTTTAATGTTGCTCCTACTATGCCCTTGCATAGCTGTGCTGCTGCTGTGGGTTTATTTTAATTATCTTCTGATCTGCGATCTAGGAACATTGCTTGATGGCCAGCCTATAATTAATCTACCACCAAAGACTATTAATTTGAGCAAGGTGGACTTTTCTGAAGAGGAGCGGTCTTTCTACATAAAGCTTGAATCTGATTCACGTTCGCAGTTCAAGGTGCTCTTTCTGTGCTCCAAACTATCAGTTCGTCCCTGGTTTATAGCTGTGATCTGCAGTTTTTTGGAAAATAAGATATGTGTGCAGCAACTAGCAATTCTGTATGATATAAATTTAATTTCGCGGCTATGGAGTTCTTCTTGTAGACCATATTTTGCAGTGATTCCTGTCGAGTCAGTAAGCTGAGATTNGGATTTTTTTTTTTTTTTTTTTTTTTTGCAGGCATATGCTGCTGCAGGAACTTTGAAACAAAACTACGCAAACATTCTTTTGATGCTTCTGCGGCTACGCCAAGCTTGCGACCACCCCCAACTTGTTAAAAAATATAACTCAGACTCTGTTGGAAAAGCATCAGAAGAGGCTGCTAAACGACTCCCTAGAGAGGCTCGAATGAACCTGCTCAGTCACTTAGAATCATCCCCAATCTGTTGTGTCTGCAATGTAAGTGCATGATAATTTAAGTCCAGAAATAACCTGTCTTTAGGTTACCATCTTCTACTCAGCTTGCTACTTCTGATTTTCTTTACCCATGTATTCTGTCTTCTGTCTTGTTGCAGGATCCACCAGAAGACCCTGTTGTTACTTTGTGTGGCCACATATACTGTTATCAGTGTGTATCAGATTACATCACAGGGGATGAGAATACTTGCCATGTGCCTAGATGCAGAGAAGAGCTTGCACATGATGTTGTTTTTGCTGAATCTACCCTTAGAAGTTGCATTGCTGATGATTTGGGTTGTAGTTCTTCACAGAAAAGAGGGCTTGATAACGCAGTTTTTGGGAATGGCAACTTTAACTCATCAAAAATTAAAGCTGTCGTCGATATTCTTAAGTCCCTTTCTAAACAAGGCAGTCCAGATTCAGCACAGCACAGTCGAACTACTTCTTCCTTGCAGCCATATGACGATGATGATGTTACCATTATAGAGCAAACGAGTCTGCACTCATGTCCTTCTAACCAAGCGCCAGTAAAAACAATCATCTTTTCTCAGTGGACAGGTATGCTTGATTTGGTCGAGGATGCTCTGATTGCAAATGCTATAGAATTTAGAAGATTAGATGGTACGATGAGTCTACATGCCAGAGACAGAGCTGTGAAAGAATTCAGCAAAGATCCAGATGTAAGTCATGTGCATTTATATCTTCTAATCTGAATGTTATCTCCTACGCAATTTTCTGAAAATGTGGAATTGAGTGCTAATTTTTTTTTTATCCTGAAACTCTCTGAACAATGCACGGTTTATTATACAGGTAAAGGTGATGATAATGTCGTTAAAGGCTGGGAACCTTGGGCTTAATATGGTTGCTGCATGTCATGTCATCCTGCTGGATCTGTGGTGGAATCCTACTACTGAAGATCAAGCTATAGACCGAGCTCATCGCATTGGACAAACTCGACCAGTCACAGTAACTCGAATTACGATAAAAGATACTGTAGAGGACAGAATATTGTCTCTCCAGGTATGCTATAAGATCTATCTTTCCTTTCTCGCAGATACTTGTCTGTTTTCTCAGTATTTCATTTCCAGTTCTGTGATTTTTTGTGTATTACTACCAGGAAGATAAACGAAAAATGGTGGCTTCGGCATTTGGTGAGGATCACAGCGGGGGTTCAGCAACTAGACTAACAGTAGATGATCTTAATTATCTATTCAATGGTAAGAACAAGTAGCTCGAGTTACCGCTTTTAGAATTTTGATCAATATCTGCATTTTTGTGTTCTTTCGGGTTCACAAGATTAGAAATGAGCATGTAAATAACTCTCTTAGTATATAACGTCAGACTCTTTTTGGAGAGAGTGCATGTCTTTTATAACCTCAACTATATTTTTCATACCCCCAAGTTAGTTTATTAACATATAGAAATGATCAAATCATATGCTTGTTGGACGGCACGTGGTCTCTGCAATAGTTTGGAGGTCTCAGTGGAATACATACATAAACAAAGTCAGGGACATTCTGTTGATTGTAGTAAAAAGTGTTGATGATCTTGAAGTGACCATGACCATAAGTATTGTACTTATCTTCAAGTTGATTTGTATTCTGTTTAGTTAAAACCAGACAGGCCTAGATGAATCAACAAACAAATACAGTTTTAAAATCTCAAAAGCCATTATATGCAGAGGCAGTAGAAGCATTTGCCAAAATAGCATAAAGAGGCCAAAGATACAATCACAAAACAACTAACATTGAGTCCCTATGTGTACAAAAGAAAGGGACCCTGCTCATAAACAAACGAGAACACGAAGTCTTTATAGCATTCGTCTTCTTTCACTTCCGGCATCTCCAAGCTGATACCGAGTATAGAGGTCGGTCTTGCCAGCAAATCACTGCGCACCCGCTCTCTTCTTTGATTCTGTACCCATCAAAACCGTACCCTTGAAGCAATCTCCTAGCCTGCAGCATTGCATAATAGCTAAGCGGAACATTTCCAAAACCAGCCAAATCGATCCTATGGCTCCATTTCTCAAGCTTTTCGTGTCTTTCCCTTCTCTCAGACCCCTCACAGGCTATGATGTTCTTGATCTCCTCCCCGAAAAGCATCTTCTCCACTTTTATCCTTTCTTGAGAAGTTCTTGGAACTTTTGTTTCCAAGCAATCAAACAATGCTGCGTACGTGTAGAGTGATTCTAAAACCCTTTCCATTAGTGTGGCACCGTTATGGTCTGAGTCTTGCTCAGTAACCACCATGATCTTTGGAGATAAACCCCAAACAGAATTAAGAAATCTATCAACCTTTCCTGAATTAGGCAGAGGTAAAGATGAAGCCGAGTCACCGCTCTGGCTATACCGATTGCTGTTACTCATATCATTCTCAAGTCCCTCTCCTGCAGAGCCTTGGCTCATCATTAGAACTCTCTGCAAGTCACTTCCATTAGGATTGTTCTGAAACCGTGCACCGCAATTCTTTCTCACGAAATCATCATCAGAAGCCAAGAAGTTATGCAACTGAAGAACCGAGCTAATAGCTAAGGCCTCTCCAGTCTTAACACGCAATTGTTCAACATTCAAACACTCTAATCTACTCACAACAGGATTGAACTGAAACGGGATATCGAGTTTCTCCGCTTCCTCAATGAGCCTATGAGCCATTTGATCAAGCACTTCCTTCTGGTGATGTACACCAGTGATTCTCAAATGAGGTGGACCTTCAGGCCTAGAGTTAAAAGCTTGAATCAAAGCAAGCCACTGAGCCGGCTCAGAAGCATCAAGATCAATCACATGAACCATCTTCTCTCCTTCCATAGCTTCGAGAATAGCTCGATTAGTGAGCAAGTAAGACACTTTGAGAATCGGAAACATCTCAAAGAACAATCTTCTAACATGAATCTCCTCAGAAACATTGTTGGTTCTTGTCTGAGTTGCATTAAGAGCCTTGTAGAGACCAGGCCAAGACTTGAGGATTCTGTTAGCAAGCGCTTCAGTGAAGTAAGCAGCGATCCGCTGCATCGTGTCACCATCAGGAGAAGCGAGATGAGAGAGCTGCTCAAGAGCTGTGTTTGCGTTTTGGAGACTACCAGAAGCCACGTGGTTGGCGCAAGTTAGCAAGAGGTGGATCAAGTAGAGACCACGCTCCTCTGGTTTGAGATCTTTGAGACAATGAAACGGTGAAGAAGAAGCGAGGAGAGTTGGTCTTGTGAGTGACATAGTTGAGAAGACTTGAAGTGGTGATGAAGCTACAGAAGATGTTCCATTGTCTTCTTGAAACATAGCCACCATTGAAGGCCAAAGCAAGATTGGAACTTCAAGAGACTTTCAATGAGAAGAATCAAAACCCACAATTCTTAATTACTTAAAAGATCCAGAGAATCTGCAAGATTCACAAAAGAGGGGAGATTTGGTTAGAGAAGAGAGGAACTAGAAAGTGGAGAATTTTAGAAAGATTCGAAGAAAAAAGACAACATCTGTCTAAATGGAACACGAAAGAAGAGAGAAGTTACTAGAATTTGTAACAAAGGGCAATGAAACTTAGAAGATAACGTTGAAAGGTTGTAGTGGTTTGTTTCACTTGTGTGTTTTGTTTGGTTCTTCTCTCTCTTTATCTGTGTGCTAAAGTAAGTCAAGAGTCTGTGGTGGTTATCTTGTGAGTTAGAAGCGTGTGTGTGGAAGTGTTGTAAGTTTAGGGAAAAGGTTGAAAAGTAGAAAAAAACACTAAAACAGAGGCATTGTTCCTTTTGGCTCTACGTACCAGACAATGCGTGATAGTCGGTTTTGTCTTTTTCCTCTTTGGCTTTTCTTTACCACTTTGAATAATCTTTTCTTTTCTATTTCTTCTTTAATTAATATAATAAACATGTCAAAATCTTCAATTCCATCGTTTATTCACACATGAATGTTCACATTATACAATATATGTATTTTGATTTCTAATAATAATGTTAAAAATGTCTCATTTTATTGAAAGTAAAAATGATTCCACAATTTATGATAAAGATATAAATATCTCGATTAATCAGGAAATTAATTTTGAGTTCAACATTCATAATATCATAATAGAATTTACTATTTGATTCACAACGAGTTTTCCATTTTAACAAATAAATGAGAATCACTATTTTTCAGCATGAAACATTTGTTCGGAAACAAAATCTATCTATTAAAAACAGAGGGAGTATATTATTAACCATTTTTCAGTGATAACACTTACATCTATTATTTTTTATTGATTATAATCGCTCAATATGAAAGAAAAAAAACATTCTATTAAATTATTATGATTATTATTAAAATTATTTTTTAAAATTACTGATCAATACTACATTTTATATAATAACCATGTTTGTTAAATTCAGAGTGATCATTTTGCTAATTTTGCTCTGGTTATTTTGCTAGTACCATTCTGGTAACTATCATAGTCAGTGAATTATTACAAAGGAAGTCTAACCTGTATTGTTCTTGAATTAAAGTTAATTTTCCCTCTTTTCAGTGTGTGATTCTTGATTTAGAGAGAATGAACAAAATAAGAAAAGTATGATGATGCAAGAAGTTCAATGAACCCATTTGTCACTATACAATTTGGAATTATCTTAAAGATAAATACATAAAACAATACAACATATATGTCTTTATTCGAGATTGGAACCTCCACTTTTATGGGTTTTTGTCTTGACATGAGGTGGATTTGGAATCATGACTAATTTTTTTTGTTACATACCGAAATAATATATAATTTCGTCAAAGCTGTTTTGGTAAAATATGATTCTGAGAAGACAGAAAGCTCCAAACACACCCTAACAAAGACAAAACATAACCCAAAAACCATCTCTTTTGTTTTTGTTGTCTTGTTGAACAGAAAATAAATATAAAATAAAAAGTTGAGATGAGGCTGAGGCTTGGGTGTGGGATTTGTCTGTCTTCTTTAAATGTCCATTGTCTTTTTATAACTTTTTCTCTTTGTCTTTTTCCTTGTTTTAAATGCTCACCTTTTGTCTTTTTCTCTTTTCTCTCTCTCTATTTGTTTTGAACTGTGTGGAGAACATAATGCACATTTTAAACTAAAGACCATTGACCAAAGATTCCAAAGAAAGAGAATGAAAACTAACTTGTATTTACTATTGTACCTACTCTGTGGAATAGTAAATTGGTATGAAACATGCATGACTGAAAATAGTCGAATTTATAGTAACAAAATTTATTATGATTTTGACTGAAACCTAGATTTTATAAAACTATTTAAATAGTAATTCGTTCTACCACAGCCGTGGATTCTAAAATAGTGGATTCAACCTGAGCATAGTACAGTCGGTGAGATCTTTGTCATAATAAAACTACAAACCTATCACACTAGTTCTTTCTTTTGTGTGTATGTAGGGGTGTTCTACAAAATTTAAAGCCTACAACAATCATTAATACAAGCTTTTATGCTATGACTTGATCACTACTGTTAATTTATAATCAGTAGAGTTAGCTACTATATACCATTAAATTGGTGTAAATGAGCTAGCCATTTTAAATGCATTATTCGATACAACACAAATATATTAAGTACTAAAACTAAAATGGTAAGCTAAACCCTTTCAAGAATCTAGACTGGAAATTTAAAACGTAGCTTGTATATAGAAATGTCTAAACGCATCAATTTGCTTCTCCTTCTTTTGGTCTTTTGGATAATTCCAAACGTTCGAATTAACGAAACAAGTAGAGAGAAGCTAACAGACTTTGTTCCTATCAATAGACTCCCGGAATGATTCTGTATCGAACCTTCTCGCAGTACAGCTTCCAATATTTCCCATACCTTATGAAGAATCCAAATTATTGTCAGCAAATCGACGTAATATCGAAGAGGCTATGTTTATATAAGTATAAAATTCATTTAAATTTGGTCCTTACTTTGATCGGCATCGGTCATCATCTCTCTTGGCTCGGTCAAAGAGAAGAATAGTGAGAAATATGACGTAGAAGTATGGCAAGAACTGGTTCAAACACATAATTTGATATTTTTAGTAAGTGTCTCTTGCAAACAAAAGCTTATGATACACCAAAGAGAGAGATGGATAAGGATTTTACATTATTGAAGAGAGCCGGTACGGTCCAGAAGAAAGCACTTAAGATCTCAGGAACATAATGGAAATGACGAGCCAATCCCCACCTGCCCGGTCAAAGCCATTGATCAATGTCGTCGTCCTAATGAACATCTAAAGTAATTGTTATAGTGTAAAGTAGAATAAACTCACCATCCAGAGGTTAAGAGAAGACTGGTTTTAGTTTCCCCAGCTGTTGTCGTATATGTGGCCACAATCTGCAACAAGCCGAGAGAACAATATATGTTCATCAAATATCGGAAAATTTAAATTTGAAAGGTATAAGATAACTTCACCGAGCTTAGTATGATCTCACCTTTGACGGGGCTTTGCCCCAAACTGAGCATTTCCCGTTTGTCCTCCTGAACTCTTGCCTTTGCCTATCACAGTCATAGTTTATGTAAATGCAAAGAACTCCTGCCACCAGAATGTATAAAGCCAACTGCAAACCAAGGAAGAAGATGGTGAAGTCTAAAGAAGCATAGTTACCCTAAGATTGTTGAATCAAAATTGCGTCTATGAAACTGTAAAAACTGATCACTGACAACTAGATATATGAGCCATAATATGCAACAATTCAAGCATGTGATAAACCAGTAATCCAGTACAAGAAGACTTTGCAAGTCCTAGACATTTGAGTACTTTAGGAAACCCAGATTCTGGGATTGTCACACTTAGCTTAACCAATCCTACTTTTATTTCCCATGAAAGCGGAACTTCTCAGGTTATTTATTTAATTAACATCCAAAAGTTATTTCTCTTGTACTCCTCTATATTCCGCTACAAAAGTAAAAAAAATACTGCACCTGAGTTCCAAGTTCGACGGGGTGGTTCACAAGGTACAAGCCTGGAGATGTGTACACAGATGGCACCCACACCAGACAACCCCAGCAAATATAGAAGCCAGCTGGAAAATCACAAATTTTGAAGCATGGAAAAGCTTAGCTCTCAGTGTGTTAAAGCTGAAATTAACAAATCTAGATAATGTGTTGTCACATTGGCTATGGAAACAGAACAATTAAGAAACAAAGATTATGGCTGAACAGTAAAGCAGCTTTAGTTGATGATGATGTGACTTTGATATATGTACCAGATTCATACCTCGGTCATGTGCGATGTCCATGGTGTTCCAATAACCAGCTTCCCACCAGAAAAACTTTGTGACATACACCAGCATCAATATGGTGTTCACTAGCATTGAATCAGATACTCTCCCATTTATTTCATGCTGGTTAAAGAAAGAATAGGAACCACAAAAAGAGGTGAGGCTCTCTGATCAAATAAGGACTCAAAGCAACTTTCAGGCTACGTCGTAAGAGTGTGGATTTCTAGTGTTCACAGGAGGATTATCAACAAAGTACCTGTTTTATGCAGTACGTGACTGCAAGAACTGCCCATGACATCATCCCGAATCGGCAATTAGTAAAAACCTTGATGTCGAAGTTCTTACCAATTCGAGGGTATAACTCCATGCCCTGCAAAGCATGGTGCAAAGAATATGGTGAAATCGCCAAAATTTCTTGTGTAAATGATAAGCTTGAAGCAAATAAAACATTGCGAGAGAAGGATCTCAACTTGAGATACTTTAATAAGTACTGAATACTTCGCTCTTGTCCTAGAACTTCTGACACTAAATACCATATTTAGTCAATAAAATACACAAGTTGCTAAGAAAACACTGATGTGAGGTCTACTAAGTGTAAACTGTTAGTAAACTTGACCTCAGACAACCAAAGAAACAAGAAAATCACGAGGAAATATACATTTGAAAGATGTGAGTTCTTAGAGAAATGAGTAGAAATAACTCACCCAATAGAAGTCAATGATCAGGTTACCACATGAACCAGAATCACTTGATGAAGGTGCAATGTGACCCTTGTACAAGAAAAGCAAGACGCGTTTCAGCACATAAAAGTTCAAATTCTACAATAGTAGAGTGTAAGAAAGAAAAGGATCACACCATTCATGATTCAGGCACTTACTTTTATGTATAACAAAACACAAAATACCAAACTTCCGAATATTAGTGCCGAAAATATTTCACCCAAGTGATCATAGACAATTGCAGGGTTGAATAAACCAAACCTGAAAAACACGAAAAAGCGAACTCACATAGGTGCAACACTTAATCTTAACTAAGCATATGTAAGCCTAATGTGTCTAACGTTAATCAACTAAAGCCATAAAAGGAGATAAACATTGCTTACCACCAAAGACCAAGATAGGTGGCTAGTGTCACAAAATAAGCAAGCATACCATTGGCCTGCACGAACAGAGCAACACAGTTGTTTATATACACATCAACTTCCAGCACCCAAGGCTAACTGAACTTATACAAGTCCATTTTCAATACCTTGTAAACAGGTCGGTTTCCTGTCGGAGAAATTGGACCCTCAACTCTTTTGCCAGGTAGAAGCAGCTGTAGAGTAGCCTCAAATGCTCCATAGCAAAAAATTATCTTCCAGGCAATCGCCGTGGGTCTTGGCCATATCTTAACGAGTCCTTGAACTCCATTCTGCCACAAGAAGTCACCGGTCTGGACAACAGAACCATCCTGATGAACCATCGTGTACCATCTGCATCATCAAGAAACGAAACTAGTCTGCATCACTTAAGAGTTGAAGACTCACTGAAAACGACGTTGTCAGGATTGTTAAGAAACCGAGAAATAACAGATATTGTGCTTAAAGGAATACTGCAATCACACTCAATTCTACAAAATCAGGATAAAATAGAGAAATTTATCATAACGGCTACAAGTCCCCATACATTTATTAGCTATAAAAGAATGGACCCAACAAACAGATAAACCTGAATTTGCAATCTACGTTTGTTCCGTAATGTGGAGAAACTCATAATCTTACGATTGTATCAGTACGAAATCTACGGCTAACTAATTGAGACTCCATTGTCGTTGAATCTGTAATTTTCGATCGGGGATGTTTACGATTCCTACTTGATGGAAAACGAACTTGAACGATATCGGCTATGAGTTAAGGATATAAAAAATGTATGCGAATGGATCTGAGAAGTAGAAACGGAATATGATGAGCTTACAGGAGAATGACGAAAGGTGGACAGAAAGCGAGAAGTGATAACATCGATGCGTAAGTGACGATCGGAGAATGTACAGTCTCCGCCATCTTCGTCGTCTTCGTCTCTCTAACGGCGATTCTGATCTGTGTTGACCCAAACGAGTCTGCGAAGTTAACGATGAAGAGTGAAGACGATGAATTTTCACTGACTAGTCTGTGATTGTAAATTTTTTTAGGAAAAAAACGATCCACGTGTCACGTGTTCTTCACATGCTGTTTTTTAATTCCACTTTTACCCCTCGAGACTTTTCTTCGCCATCGTGTTTGATCCCTTTTCTCTTGTTACTTTGAAAGATCTTTCTTCTTCGTCTCTGTGCTCAACACATAGTGATGAATCAAGAAGACAAACTATTCGAATCCATAGTTTTACCAATTTCACACTCGCAAATCCTGATTTGAGCTACAAGCAATGCTTGGCTTTGAAGAAACTTAAATTGATTGTTCGAGTAAGCCCTTGTTCTCCGTGAAACCCTAGATCGAGCTTGATTCTGGATTTGATTGTTATAGGTGTTTCCATTTCAAGAACTTTTAGTATGTTGAAGAGATGCAATTAGTGCCTAATGATGGTGATGATGATCGGAGAGAGCAGACTGTATTCGAAGAATCTACTTCGTCTAACGAACTCGTAGCAGCAGAGAGAGGTGATCGTGTTGCGGAGGAAGGAGAGGTTTCAGAAATAGCTAGTGAGAGTGATAATGATGATGATGATGAGACTACACTTCTTGTTGCTGGAGGAGATCAACCGCAATGTCGAATTTGTCTTGATGTTGGAGGTATAATTAAAGCTTTCTTGGTCTCTGTAATGAGTGTGGATGCAGAGAAATTAGATGACTTTGTTTGTTGTTTATGACTGCAGGGGAAGATTTGATTGGTCCGTGCAATTGTAGAGGTACTCAGAAGTATGTGCATAGATCTTGTCTCGATAATTGGCGCTCGACCAAGGTACTTATGGTGGTGGTATCATGTTTCAATGCATGAAAGTTTGCTTAGGAAGTGTTTTGTTTCTAGTTTTGGATGTGCTGAAACTGTTTTGTTTTCTCTTCTGGGGTGTTTCAGGAAGGTTTTGCATTTTCGCATTGTACAGAATGTAGAGCTGTCTTCAAACTTCGAGCCAATGTACCACCTGATAGATGGTGGTTGAGATTGAGATTTCAGTTGCTGGTTGCTAGAGATCATGCATTCATCTTCATCTCTGTCCAGATGGTACTTGGCCTGTTTTCCTTTTGGTGTTTATACACTTTCTTCTATGATGCTGCATCTTCTAGACTCTCATTTTTGTCCTTCACACTCTGATGAGTTTGTATCTACTAGAATCCCGTATGAGAGCGATATCCATTTATGAACCGTGACCAAATCCGTGGTTTCTTTTTGCTTTCCAAAACCAATATATAAAATTTCCTCTGTAAATTTGGATTTGATGATACCTGTTGTACTAAGTGAATGTGTTTATATTAATGAAGAAAGTCTTCATGTATCAACAGGTTGTTGCATTCTTGGGGTTACTAGTTTACAAGTTCTACGGGGAAGAACTACGTGAGATGTTTGGCTATGAGGAACATCCCTATGGGTTCTATACATTGGCTGGTAACTTCTCTTTTCCGTGGTATAGGTTTCTGAAACAGTTACCCGGTGACTAGGCTTAGACCATTTTGTGATATGGGTTTCAATCCAATGAGAGTATAATTGCATGATGGTGTGTAGCATGTTTGTTGCAGTTTTGGCCATTGTCTTCGTAGGACTACTTTACGGTTTCTTCATTGCCATTATATGTGGCCAAAGGATTAATGAGCGGCATTACCACGTTCTTGCCAAACAAGAACTCACAAAGGTCTGGTTTTGTGCAGCTTCTCTGTTCTTCATTTACCTTCATCGCTTTTTCTGGTATTTAACTCTGTTAATAACTCTTTGTTTCTGTGCCAATATATATCATCAGGAGTACATAGTGGAAGATCGCGACTGCAAGAATGTTCCTGAGCTTGACCAAAGTCATGTAACGGAATTAAGAATGTTGGGACTTTACTGAACATATATAGTACGAGAAAAGAGCCTGCTGGATCTTCACTCTTCATTTCACCTGTAAATTATAGTGCTTTTCATTGATTTCTGCGGCTGTTTCATTAAACAATTGTGTCATCTTCATTGATTTATTGAGGTTTTTCTTATATAACTTCAATGAAAATGTTAATCTGTACGAGTATACACAACAGAAGCAAAGTGGTTAAGTAATGTATCGACAATCATCTTTGTTCCTCGAACTATCTCTCTTTCTTCTTCCTTGAACTCATACGTATATCCCTAAAATCACCTCCTTCGGGTCGGTGTCAACCATCCAAGGTGGCCTGATCAAAGGAAATACAATTATTGAACAAAAAATAGAGGCAGCACATAAAAAAGACATAAACCAGCAAAGATGCTCACTTGTTCAGTATGAAATTGAACGCTCCTTGTGATGCACGTTTAAGAAGAACTTCCCTTGCCTCTACTGCGATTCCTTGAGGCTGTATCAAAACATACGTACAAAAGCATTCGATAATTCAAACAAACAGAATTTTAGATCGGTTTGTGGATATCTATATACCTCCTCTGGAAACCAAACCCCTGGTTGCGTGCTTCCTTCAAGCATTGCTAGAACAAAGGCCGCTGTGGAAACTCCAACGGCGCTATCAACCGAAGACATTTCGGTTAATATAGATAGCATTATGTATGTGCTTTTCGTGTGTGTACTGTGTGCGTATATATATGCAATATAAGGGTGTGAGGATACTCACACAGATAGTTTTTTATGACTATATAACCCTACTGTGCTCCGTCCATCCGAACACTCCAAATCAACCTTCGCAAACAGTTTACAATAAGTACCAACGAGTAACCGAAATAACTACTGTAATTTGTTACAATTCTTTCACTTACTCTCATCGACACACGCTCTCCAGAATAGCTATCCATGGCTCTAACAACAGGGTCAAACAGATCCACCATTTGTTGAACTTTGGTTCTGTCTCTAAGGACCTCCTACAGCGAGCAAGAAAGCGTTGCAATTTGATTACAGGCAGATATGAATATTGTCCTCTATTATGGGATCACTGATTCAGGCAAGGTGTCAGAATTATACCGATGGTAAGAGTTTTGTCATGATCTCCATTCCCCAATTCCAAAAGAAAGGAGCGGTGCCAAATCGAGCACTGACAGTTGGAACTCCTAAAATTTCATGAGTTGATCTTACTTCTGGTAAATTCCTGTATACATCCACTGTTCTAAGAAAATCTTTTTAGGCATGTAAATAAAACTTTTTGTAAGAATAAGTGACTTACAAAAGATACACGTCTCTTTTCCGGATACCTTTCCCAAAATCAACGTTTAACATTCCGCTGTAAGGTTTTAGTTTCACCTTCTCCCCTGATCAAGACACACAGTACGAGGCTGAGAATATTTGCAGAAAAAATTTCAGTGAAATAAAAAAGTAGGTTTCAACTTGTACTAATTTAAAGTCCTGTAACACTTGCCTTGTTTATATGCAGTAACTTCCTCACCAAGAAGTAGAAAACTCGTTGCTAATATTGTTGGCCCTGCACCGCCAGTGCCCGCCGTAAAATAGGAGAACCTGATATGACATTGCGATACATAGGCAAATTCTGATTCAAACACAATCAAAAGAAAACAATAGTTCCACTTACATATGATAAACAACATCTATGAAAATAGTTAGCTTTACCTCAATTTTTCTGGCTTCCCTTTGTTTTCAGACTCTTCACTTCTTGCTGCAGCGACCATTTCCGCTGCCATCACTGTAAGAGTTGAACAACGTTAAATTATTGCACGAATGAAACTATATTAAACATAAAATCAAAAGGGAGTCGTGTTCAGATTCAGCACCATTGCTAACTCCTGGATATATTCCAGCGGTTGTTAACGCGGGGACATTTGCAGCAACTGCCTCAGCCTTAAGAGATTTAGCGCGGAAACCATAGCTCGTATCGTCACAAACATCAAGATAAGCAGTCTGTTTTACCCATATGAAGCACACAAAAAAATCTCTATAAAAGTCATCTTCTAAACTCAAAACCAAGTAAGAGGAATACTCATCTATTCAGACAAGGTAAAGGTTTCGTGACAAAAGACATGTTTTTTTACCTTATTCTCACCTTGGTCTTTATGGCAGCTTCAAGAACAGTGCATCGAGGAGCTTGCTGAAAAGGTCCAGCAGCATGGACAACAAGATCAACGTCTGTATTCACACACTTGACAGTGAATATATATATATACACAAGACTAAACTTGAAAGGCCAAAACAAGACACGACATTAACAGAGTGAATTCAATCCTTACACACCCAATTTAGACACTGATTCGATGAAACGAAACAAACCTTTTAAACTTGTCTCAAGCATATTAGCATCATTGATATCTACTTGAAAAAACTCAGAATTCTCCCCCAATTTAGCCACCATTGCTTCACCTTTCTCTCTGCGCACACAGGACGATTCGAATTTTCAACTTATTTCGAGAAAAAAGCAAATTACAAAACACTAGAAACAGTTGGACATTTCTGGCAAAACCTGTTACGGCCAGCGACGACGATTCTTAGCTTGGGACATAGCTTAGAGAGAGCAGTAGCAGTAGACCCGCCAACCCGACCCGTTCCACCCAAAACCAAGACCCGATAGTTCCGGGTAGGATCCGAGAGCTTAACATCCGGAACGACGTCGTATTGGGTGGATGAAGAGGCTCGTGCCGTTGCTCTATAGGGATGCAGAAGCAGAGCTCGAGCCATTTTTATTTGCTCTCTCTCTTCTTTCACTCACTCACCTCATCTCGTTATCAGTTTTCTTCAAGGCGATGACGTGTTAGAATTGCAACTGTAAAAACATTTGGGCTTTTAAAGGCCCAGTTAGAAAGTAACTTGACCTGTAATTAACAAACGTATAAGAAGGGCACCCATAAATCGGCCAAACACAAACAAAAAATGGGTAAATCGCGTAAGATTGGGAAGATGGAGGAGAGTTGGAGGGAGTACTTTCGACGTCTGAATGAATCTCAAGTAATTATTCCATCTTCTTATTATGTAGCGGTTTTGTTCTTGTGGTGATTAGTGTTCCGTTCTAGTAAATCGTTTCTAGGGTTTTTTTTTTTTTTTTCCAAATAACCGATTATTTACTTTGCTAATTGGTGTTAGGGGTTCGACATCGAGGGACTGATAGCACCACGAGGTGTCTGTCCTGTAGTTCCAGGTGACCTTGGCACTGGTCGTGTGAAGATCTTGGTGCATCTTTATGCTAAGTTGGGGCTTCATCGTTACAATATGTTGCGGGTAAAAACTCTTGGTGCTTTATCAACATCCACATGCATGCTATCTGTTATATCACATTCAATTTCTTTCTTGATCTTTCAGGGGTCAAACTTCGAGCTCGTGGGAATAAGGAAATTCAACAGCAAACTACATGTTCCTACTGTTTATTACATAACTTTGGATGCAATCGATGCAGCTACTGGTATGATGGTGGTTTTTCAGGTTAAAGTTTCGGAACAGCGTATTCGCTACCTCCATTTGATCTGTACTATTGCTCGACCTACAGGTATATCTATGTGACTTTGTATATGGTATTATTTTTATGATCACTGGCCGATTACTTGTTTTTTTTGCATAGTACCAAAAATAACGCATCCCTTCCTGGAGATAAGTGCCCAATGTCAATGTATCTTTAGCTCGGTTGATGATTTCTACAAAGGTAGCTTGCCTGAGTGGCCCCCGTCAGAGGATGCTTTCAACGATACAAAACGGTTCTACGTGGTAAGTTTAAGATGCATCAATTTTGCTTTGCTCGTGATCCATCGCTTTAAGTATTGACATGTTTGATTTCCTTTTCAGGTGAAGAAATCTGAGTTGCAAAACCATAGTTGGATCCATCTATATCTGGAACTAGCCCTTGCTGTAAAATCTAGGACGCTTAAAGAAGTAAGTTTTGCATATCAGTGACATACAATGAGTGAGTGGTATTGTTGGTAATAAGTTTCAAAACTGTCATGGCTGCAGGACGACCTGTCTCACTTGGAGATTGTGAAAGTGGTGATAGAAACTAAGGAAGCTGTGGAGCCCCCCGAGGGCAGACTCCACGCCAAATGCGCAATTGTCTACATCAGGTTTAAAAACTTGGCCAGGACAGAGATTGCTAAAGACTACTTAGCTATAGTCAGAAGAGTCTTCAATGAGACTACAGGAGACTTGATGCTAGAAGGTAACACTGCGAGTTGGGAAAAAGGTTTCAATGAGCCTACAATTAGAGAATTGGTGCTCCAAGGTAACACTGGGAGTTCGGGGAAAGGTTTCAATACTGATGAACAGGGTCCTAAAAAGCGATCAAAGTCTGATGAGTGTCAAAGTGGGATTGAGGTGGATCATCTTAAGGGGCATGAGAAAGTGGCCAGTACGAGGCGCTCAGCTAGAATACCTAAGCCCATTCGGAGGTTTCACCCCTAATGGGAGACTTGGTCTCTCTGTTTCAGTTTCTTTAAATTAGGCTACCTAGTTCACCACATCTCCTATATGTAAAGTTAAGAGAAGTAAAAAAAATATATGTGTCACCCTTGGCAAGACAAGATCCAGTTTTACTTCTATCTGATAAGAAACTACTAGTATTATGGTTGTTCTGCTTGGTTTTGGTGGTCTTTTAAGTTTGTATAACATGTGTACGAACTCCTGTCCTAACGATTATGAGCAATGTGCGAAATGTTTTCTTATTTCGTTTCACTACATTCAGTTATTCATAAATGATTTATTCTTTCCGGGATACGTGTTGTTTTTATTTTGGTTTGATATATAATTGTTCATAGGCCTATCCGAACCTGGTACGGTTACGTGAGATAACCCTCTACGACATAAGGGGATCGCACAGCGGGATTGTGATGATGACTTTTGCTACCAGATAAGTGGTGGTCCTCTCTCTGGCTGCAAAGCTAATATTGTGCAGTATGACAGCATCGCTGGTGATCTCAGGACAAATTCAATGATCTCGCTTGGCTTCTTGAAATTGCAACCTGCTGCAGCATAGAATTTGCATCTTTGTGAGTTTTTCTTTATTCTTCTGTTACTGGTTTAATATGTTAGAGCTCTTACATCAACTGGCAATCAATTCTTAAAGTTTACACAATGGCGAAAACGAATAAAATTTGATTGGTTTGAGAATAAAACCTTCGGACTTCGAACTGAGGCTAAAGTTCATTCGGCCACCTATTCTGTTTTTCTTTATACTGTATGTGAATTAGTTCTCCATCATATCAGGTGATATTCTCATGGAGTGAGATATCGGGTGATATTTCTGTATTGGATTTGGTGGGATTATGGTTTTCTGAATTAAGCTCGTTAAGAGTAGTAATATGTTCCAAATATGATGAATGCAAACTCTAGGGAAGTAATTCTTCTGTTGAATTATCGTATTCAACCCAAATTTAGCTGCTCGGGGAAAAGAAAAAAAGAATCTATCTTTCAAGTATTTGGGTACATTAAGAGCTATTGCTATGTAGTTTATTCAGTTCTCGTTATTGTTGTCTTGTCTACAGGACTCGCAATCTATTGGTGCTATAGCGGGGCTTGCAATCATTGTGAGTCTTACATGGAGGGCAATCAGAACACCAGGGGAACGTCAAATAAGGCAGCCAAAACGCAGGATTCAATCCGTGAAACCTCTATTGCTGCTGCTCAGTTGAATCTTACTTTGATCCCTCCCAAAGTTTCTTTGCCTCATGAGGATACCGCAGCTCAAGATGTCACTGATCACTTCTTTCAACCTGTTAAACTAGCATTCTTTTTTCTCTTCTCATTTTTCGAGGTTTTGTTACAAATTACAATATTGACTTCCTTCCTTCTATTAATGAATTAACTTTCTTTTTTTCTTTTGCAGCACCCTGGCGCAAATAGTTAGGTAGAAGCTTAGTGAGGGAAGGAAGGTAATTGCATGTCATCATTGGTGATGTTATGAATTTATCTGTTAATCATTTGTTGCACAAAATTCTTGGTGGTCTATGCTACACTTGATGTTCTTGACATCTTCTTATGTACTTTCTAAGAACTACAGGTAGCTTTGACCATGTTAAATCTTCTGACAATTCCATTTTAATTTGAGTTCAAGTTTTGTATTGATTGTTATTGATTTGAGTTTCACCATTGTCGAATATGCATATGTAGGTAACATGCCGTCTTCTGGGAGTCATTCTTGAGGAATCAAGTCCAGAAGAACTTGAAGTAAAGCAACAGTGAGGTCTTCCTCTATGGAAGTTCTCCTAGAGATTGCAAAGTTTTGTGATTCATATCTCATGGAAAGAGTTCTTGAGGATGGTAGCGAAGTGAGCACCAACTTTCTTTTTCATTTTGATGTTCCTTCTCATTCACGTTCTCTGGTTGGCCATTGTGTTGGTAATTGAGTCTAGGATGGCTTACGTAATTACTGTAGTTATCATTAAACATGATTAGCTAAAAAAACATAAATAGCCTAAAACTCGTGCAGTGAGTGAGAACATGGATATTTGTCTAGATTAATGGATATTGTTTGATAAGAAGGATTATTAGGCACATATATCTACATTAGTAGACGAAGAGGCATTCTTGTAATCCTTTTTCTTTTGGCAGTTGACTGAGCAAATGGGCTAAATATTCGTAGTTCTGAAATACACAATTTGAGCACTAATGTGCAGGCCAAAGTCCTACAGGCTTTAGAAAGTGCAGGTGTTTTCACATCTGGTGGTTTGGTCAAAGATAAGGTACTCCATCAGGCTTTTTTAGACAATCTCATACTCATTAAGAATCTTAAAAAGCTTTCGGGCAATCTTATCGAAACAATGATTTAGTGACTCGATTCTTTTACCATTTTGCTTTGTTTACTAACTTTGAAATCTCCATTGGTTTGATTTTTTTTTCTGTGTCTGGAGTTCTCGGCGAAGCCATGAGATCCAGTTGTGTTTAATATATCTGAACATAAGCGTAACTGAGAGTGCAGAGGCAAGAGAGAAGATGAAGACGGTTCCCCCTACAGTGATGGCACGTGACACAGTGAGGAAGGACATAGCTACTAGACCACTGCACACCCTGTTTCCGACTGCCCCAAGTGCACACCAGTAGCCTCATCTCCTGATTCTTCAATCAACAAGCATCACTTTCCCACTCCGTCAATGTTCAAAGTTTATTTATTTCTCTCAAACTCCAAATTTCGTCTTGCGATTTTAATCTGTAGCGACAAATAATGTAATAGATGCTTGTTCTGATAACACCAATTTTGAAAATGCGGGTACTCACCTAGTACTTGTAAAACTTCAGTAATTACAATATACACCATATATAGCTTTTAAGGCTTTGTACTTGAACATATTCTGTCAAGGGCTCAGCATTAGAGATCCTCCACATGTCTAATCCATTTAAGTAGGTGAATGACCAATTTTTAAAACTACCCTCAAGTGGGTCTCTAAAAAGACAATTGAGATGTATTGGTCTATAAGCAGAACATGTGGCCCAACGTTAGAGCAGAATCCACAGTGGTAAAAACGAGTTGCTGCCTCTCACCCTTTCTTCCTTAGCATCCTCCAAGAGTATTACAAAATCTAAGTTTGTTTAAAAGCAAATGCTTAACATCCCATCTCAAAGCTTTAACACTAGCATTCTCACAAACGTACAAATAACAAACTCCTCAACAGATAAACAAACATCAAAAGTCTTCTAAACAAACAAATGTTTCCTACTTCAAGACCACCTCAATTGCTGCCTTCAACTTGCCTGCAGCTTCCTTCACTATCATTTCCTGCAACATTATGAATTCACAAAAACATATCAGGACCTCGTCTCTCTATACTTGTAAGAATCATTTTCAGCTAGAGACAGCTCACAGGAACCATCTTACTCAATGTGGAGCCTTCTTCATGAGCTCTCCGGGGTTTGCAGCTTCCTCTCCAGCAAGGGTAGCTTCTGTTGCCTTTGTTCATCAATAATACAAAAAATTATTATATTGTCCTACTGCTCTACAATTTGATGCAAGCATGGACTGAAGTGAGACTAGTTAACTTACTAAGACTGCTGCAGTCTTCTTTTTAAGCTCTCTGGTTTTTTCAGCTTCCTCTCCAGTAGTGGTACCTCCCATTGCATTATCATGAAGTAAAAACAAAGAGTATAAGCAGAGTTATGTGTATATGAACTAAAACACTGGTAGATAGAGCTTCAGATCATAAAATTAAGTTTAATCTAAAGTGAGGATAGTTGACTTATTAAGACTGCTGCAGTCTATCTTTTTGAACCAAATCTCTAAGTTACAAAGACTGCTCCTTCCCTTATTAGCTTGAGCCACAGATGCATCTGGCATGTCATCCCTCTTCTACCTTCCTTGCCTTCCCATAGCTGAACCATCTTGAGCTGATGCAGCAAGTTGAGGAGGGTGTATTATCGGACATGCAAAATCTATTAAGAGGCAAGTTGGAGTGTAGGTCGGACGAAAGTCTAATGGGCTGTTTGCATTCCTAGCAACCAGCATGACTCTTGTCAAGAGAGAAATTTTGATATAGCTTAAGGCAGAGCCATTGCTCATTCGAACAACGGTCACCACTTCACCGTTCTCCATTCTTTCGACAGCTGTGATGATAACACCATGATAGCCGCAGAAAAGACTACCTGTAGGTCCATAGTAAATGTCCTACACAATAGAAAGTAAAATTTTAAGGTCAACTGGTTAAGCTCCAATGAGCTGGTTGGGGAGATGGTTAAGTGCCGCTACAGGCTCCCGAATTGCAGAACTCCATCAATAGTAATTGCAATCAATTCGGGAGTTCTGCAATTACTATTGATGGAGTTCTGCAATTCGGGAGCCTGATAGCGGCACTTAACCATCTCCCCAACCAGCTCATTGGAGCTTAACCAGTTGACCTTAAAATTTTACTTTCTATTGTGTAGGACATTTACTATGGACCTACATGTAGTCTTTTCCGCGGCTATCATGGTGTTATCATCACAGCTGTCGAAAGAATGGAGAATGGTGAAGTGGTGGCCGTTGTTCGAATGAGCAATAGCTCTGCCTTAAGCTATATCAAATTTTCTCTCTTGACAAGAGTCATGCTGGTTGCTAGGAATGCAAACAGCCCATTAGACTTTCGTCCGACCTACACTCCAACTTGCCTCTTAATATATTTTGCATATCCGGTAATACACCCTCCTCAACTTGCTGCATCCGCTTAGGGTCTAGATGATTCAGGTACGGAAAGCCATGAAGGTAGAATCATTGCGATACATCGGTAGGAGATTTCGTAAACGACGACCGTTTATCAACATAGTCACCAATCTCTGGAACAACAGATATCAGAACACAGTATCAATCTCAAAATTGATTAATTGCTTAATTAAGAACCTAGAAAAAAAGGAGAGAAATTGACCACTAACAAGGCAAGAGGAAGACAAGTACCCTAGGATTTATGTAACCCTAATTCATCACCAAGTGATCAGCTATAAGCTAATCAAAATGCTTGATACCAGAAGCCACATAACTTGAGCCCTAAAACAACTCTAATTACGTAACCAGTTCAAAACTGTCAGATTTCAACTAAAACCTAAGAACTTCGAAAAATCTACAGGGGAAGACAGTGAAGGGAAGAAACAGAGTTGAGAAAGAGAGATTTAGGGTTCAATGTACCTGAAGAAGCAGAGTTTGAGAGAGAGAGAGAGTTAGGGTTTAATGTACCTGAAGAAGCAGAGTCGAGAGAGAGAGAGTTAGGGTTAGAGAAGAAGCAGAGTCGAGAGAGAAAGAGTTAGGGTTAGAGAAGAAGCAGAGAAGAAGCAGAGTTGAGAGAGAGATAGGGTCGATGTACCTGAAGAGCGCAAAATGTAGAAGAAGAGCGATGAAAGAAAGAAAAGAAGTGAGAGCTGAAAACAAGCTCAGAGAGCTTTATCTTCGTAATAAAATGTGATTTTATTTCCAAAAAGTTTCTGGATTACAAGGAGCTTGTACCTTCCTTGACCTGTCAATAGTAAAGCCATCTTTTGTTTCAGCTTTTTCCTGACACAATTGACCGTTGAGACCCATCTTTTGTTTCGATTTTTTCTTTTTACTGAACTTATATCAATCTACTAATTGTGAGGTTTGTCATCCAAAACTGCTGGGTTAAATTTTGGATTGTACGTATAGATTCAGATTCAGTTTCATAAAACGAATTTAATTAAAATAAATTAACACTAGCTTAATACGACATTTATGCTAAAAGAATCCAATAATATGATCAGCAAATTTTTTTTGTAACACTAGCTTCTGAAGCATTCTCAGGAACATACAAACAACAACCTCGGATTACATTTGGACCTCAAAGCTTTAACACTAGCCTTCTCACGAACGTACAAACAACAACCTCCTCAGCAGAAAATCAAACAAATGTTTCCTACTTCAAGGATTTACATTTGGACCTCTTCAACTTGTCTGCAGCTTCCTTCACTACCATTTCCTGCAACATTATGAAGTCACAAAAACATTTCATGACCTTGTCTCTCTATACGTACCATCTTACTAAGAGTGGAGCCTTCTTCTTGGGCTCTCCAGTAGTAGAACTGACTTGCGTGTGAAATGTAAAGAGTCCCCTAATGGACTCGGAATCAGCGAGTAGATGGTCGAGCTCACGAGAAGTTGAAAAAAGCTGTTGGTGTATCACTTCTTTGACATGTCTAGCAGCCGCCACCACATTCAGCGAGTTCAAAGTATAGTATAGCTTTTCCAGCATCGCCCCATCCTGCACATCAAAAATTCATTCCATCAGTTCCATCTCCAACTTGTCCTACTTACAGAATCTAAAATAAACCCAGCTCTGTCGCCTAATTCCCCCAGTTTTCATCTAGTTCACTCATACTCCAACATGATCTATATCAAGAAAAGTAGACCCTCAAAAGCTTTTGTTGACTTCAGGTGGAATCAGACATACTTACAGAAAAGAGAGCTTTTTACTATGGCTCATCCCTTTTCTTGATAACTTGCGGCTTTGAGGTAAATCAAGTAACAAAGCAAAAGGTAATACATTCCTACCCATTTAGTCTGTCAAAAGAGAGAAGAAAAATCCCATCATTGACGATGCAAAGTTTCTAGATGATAGGAAGACAGGAAATTGAGCATCTCCATAAGGGAATAAGCCAATGTCCAAATATAGCATTATCAGTTTCCCACTTGAGCCATAAACATACAGACCACATACCAAGACCAACTTCCCAATCGAGATTCACAGCACCACCAGAATGAAGTATTGCACAAAAAGGTCAACTAGAAAAACAAAGAAAGGATCAGAAGAAGGCACATACAGCTTCAGGAAAACTGACTTGCACAACCCAGACTTTGATGTAAACAAAGAGCTTGTGCTCGAATGTAACCATTATTTCAACATATTAATTGCTTCATGGGGATTTCAAGTCTAATGGAACAATCAATCTCTCATAAACTACTTCCACTAATTCATCACCAATTGATCAGCTATAACCTAATCACATTGCTAGATACCACAATCCACAGAACTTGAACCCTAAAGCAACTCTAATTGCAATCCGTTAAAGCCATGGAAACTTACATTGACCAATAGCATCACCAAGCTCTCCGATATAACCCACCACTTTCTCCTTGCACTAACTTTAGCAACCGCCCATCCACGCTCGGCTCCTTTCAGAAACGGACCAAGAGCCCTGTCTGGATTCGGTGCTTAAAACTTTTTCCCCATCGAAGCAGCTCCATCAATTTCTATGATTGAAAATCTACTCCGTTTTTCCTTGTCGTAAGGTTTAAGAAACATGAATCGCTGAATCAAGATGGCCACGTTCGTATCGCCGGCGCCGTCGTAGATTTAAACAGTCCGATTCCTTTTCTTCGTCACGTTGGAGTTAATGATCGGACGGCTGTACAACGAGGAACTTAATCCACGGCATGAGAGAATGACACGTCAAAACACATATTTAAGTTTGTACATGAAGCCTTTCGGATTTTTTCTTTTTTCAAAAACATCTGATTTTATTAGATGATGATACAGTATAAGGTAAATACGAATAAGTCATTAGCCAAAACGGCGGAGTATTGTAAGTTATAGACAAGAGAATAATATCATAATCTCATTTTGATAAATTATCTGAGAGACTGAGAGTATATGTTGACCCTCCTCATATCTCACAATCCATCTTATACCCGTATAAAGGTCTATGAGCAGCAAAGCTACCATCAAAATTGCACCTTAACCAGTCCGTAGGTGGGGGTCCCCATCGTCAACACGTATGTAGTCGGCTTTGTGGATGTACTGGTCGTGTCAAACTTGGGTGTGAGCCGATCCACTCATGAACAGCTTCCATACATCAATCCATATCCTTTTGTGGAATGTGTGATTCCAGTTATTGTATTGTATATGATATAATTTGAAATGTGTGAATCTAGTTGGTAGATTTCAGGTATATATATATATATATCTTGCGTTAGGAAGTCCTACATAGCTTATAGATTGAGATTTGAAGATTTTTGTCCTACGATTATAATGTAATCTTCTACAAATTTTCTCTCAGTTTTACATTTTTTTCTGTTTTTTTTTTTACTTCTCTAAGGCCATCTCCTACCGGACGGTATAGCACCAAATATACCGTCCATATTGCTCCAATCACACGTTATAATGGCACGGCAAATCTATAATTTGGTGTAATATGAATAGTGTTACACTAAATTTGGTGTAACACTATTCACAACACCAAACATTAAAAAATGGTTTTTTTTTTCTTTTTCTCTAAAATATAATTTTATAAATATTCTTCAAATAATTAAAATATATAAGACATAATTATACTTAAAATTTTTAATAGCTTAAAAAATAATTATAATTAATACAAAACTTTAATTAACAGAAAATATATAATTTGATACGCAAATTTATTAAAAATAAAAAATACATATTAAAGTTCGATTACCACATTAGAAACACACAGAAAAAAAAAACATAAGAAAAAAGTAACAAGATAATTTTTAAAGACATAATATAAATTGAAACAATAGCTTAATATCCAGGAAAATCATTTCCGTTGAGAAAATTATAATACTGAGAATAGTCTTGGTGGTCATTTGGTGATCTTTGGTCTTCACCTCGAGGTTCATATCCTTGAGCATGTTCTCCTTGAACTTGTTCTCCTTCAGTTTGATCTCCTTGGTAATGAGATGCTCAGTATTGAGATCCTTGATATTGGCTTTGAGAACCTTCTCCGTGATCTTCATGTTGATTTGTTGGTGTTCTTCGTCCAAGAATCATGGCTCTTTCATTTTCGATATACGCACGACACGCTGGATCAGTTATAGCATTCAAATCCGCCATCAACATTTTACGCTCATGTTTCTTTCTCTGCACTTCGACCTTCTGTCTTTGAATTTCATTTCTTTCAGAAGTACCTTTGGCAATAGCTTTAATAAGCTTATCATTTTGCTCCATTACCTTTTTAAATTGCTCCTCAGATTGTTGTTTCCTCTTTGCTTTTTTCACACCCATAGGTCTCTGGGATAAATTACAAGTGGTTTCTTCACTATCAATATTTAGATCGAATGAATTCATACCAGGGGATGGCGATGACTCATCTTCGAATGATGGAGATGACATGACATTACGACCTCCTTCTTGGAATGTAGGGGTTCTACTAGTTTGCTTATTTGAAAATTTCTCAATCCCTTTAAGAATAGGCCAGACATGATCGAATTTCAATGATTTGTATTTGACATGAACTTGTTCGAATAACATCTTCGCTTGGTTAAACTGGTTTAACATGGATAAAAGAAAAATAGTTAGCTCGTAAAATTTACTAATAACAGGTGAGCAAGTAAAAATAATCCAAGTATATATGTATACACACTTACAATGTCTTGTTCAAAAGCACCGCTCGGATTCTTGTTCTCAATCTGATTAATGCACCACATGAGCTTGGAAACTGCAGCAAGAAGTGTTGTCATTCTTGTTTGTAAAGATCTCTTTGGCCTTGGACGACTCTAAGAAATCTCAGATTTCTCATATTCAGTTTGAACTCTTGCCCAAAACTGATCTTTTGATTGGTTTATTCCAATGATTGGATTTTGAGAAACATCAAGATATACATGACATATGTGTAGATCTTCTTCTACTGAATATGAAGCAGAGCGACTAGTAGCCATTTTAGAAAAAATATTAGTGGTAAGACAAATGAGTTGGAGATGTGTGATTAATCAAAGAGTGGTATACATTTATATAGAGGAGCTGAGGCAAAAGCAAGGGTTTTTTTAACGGTTAGATCTCCGTTAAAGAAATCCAACGGCTAAGATTCATTTGTATTCATCCGAGACATGATGTGACTAATGAATGCAACGGTTAGATCTCCGTCACAGAAATCCAACGGTTGAGATTCATTTGTATTCATCTGAGACATGATGTGACTAATGAATGCAACGGTTAGATCTTCGTCAGAGAAATCCAACGGTTGAGATTCATTTTTATTCATCCGAGACATGATGTGACTAATGAATGCAACGGTTAGATCTCCGTCAAAGAAATCCAACGGTTGAGATTCATTTGTATTCATCCGAGACATAATGTGACTAATGAATGCAACGGTTAGATCTCCGTCAAAGAAATCCAACGGTTGAGATTCATTTGCTTACACTATAAAATGGGTATCATGTTTGAGAAACTAAGCAATATCATCATCATATTCTATTTCTTCACATAAACTATGAATTTTAACTATGGTAGTTCATCTCATATACCATCTTTTTCTTCTTCCTCTTCTTCATCTTCACATGAAGATTATTATGATGATATAGAAAAGCAGGCAATAACTCAAATTACTACAAACAACAATTTTCTCATCAGCCAAAATATATTTAACTCGGAGGGTTCTCATGGTGGATCTATTTCGGGTCATATAGTGTTTGGGTAAATTTTGACAGGTTCGAATTGAGACAGTACTACGGAATCAATGGAGAGAATAGCTGTTTTATTAATAAGTATTCCGAAACAAGCGTTAGAACTACAACAGATCGTGAGCTAATGAGAGAAAGCTTGACGGCAGTCTAGCAAGATAGCTATTAAGTGCCGGCAATCTCGAAGCTGTTAGTTGTAGGTTTTAGGCTGTTTCAGGGCTTGTCTCTTATCTCTCTTTCTGGCGAAGGAGTTCGCTTTTATAGGACTTTGTTAAGCCGACGTATCAGCCATTCCCGTCAATTTCGGGATTCGGGTCTATCAGCTATCCTTATCCTCTGGGATTTGGATTCTTGATAGTTATCAGCAATCTAAGGAGCATGAAATTGCCGCCAATATATATGGGCCTTATCGTTTGGGCTTTCCATTGGGCTTACCATTGCTCTAGCTTATTTTGTCAGCTATATGAGCCTAGTTAACAGCTGTCCAAGCCCATTTAGCAGTTACTTAAGCTCATATCGCAGCTGTCTGGCTAGCAGTGATAGCTGTTCGGCCTTCAGTGATAGCTGTCTGGCCATCAGTGGTAGCTGTCTGGCCAACAGTGATAGCTGTCGGGCCGTCAGTGATGGCTGTCCGGCCATCATGGGTAGCTGTTCAGCCATCAGGGGTAGCTGTCCAGCCATTAGTGATAGCTGTCCATCTTTGCTACCTTATTTGGCGGCTCCTCTTAAGGCTGTCTGAATGGTGAATTTATTTTGCCCAACATATAGTTATCAATCGGGACCGTGAAGGTGCTTCTCGCAATCTATTCAACGATTACTTTGCAGAAAATCCTTTGTTTCCTGAGACGATGTTCCGACAAAGATTTCGGATGAGCCGTTCTTTGTTCTTGCGTATATACGAAGCTATACGAAGGCATGACAATTACTTTGTCCAACGAAGAGATGGTGTCGGTAAACTTGGGTTGTCGGGTTTGCAAAAAGTAACTGTTGTATTTCGCATGTTGGCGTACGGTTCATCAGCAGATTCCACCGATGAGTATATCAAAATAGGGGAGTCGACCGCTATTGAAAGTTTGAAACGATTTTGTCGTGCTGTTGTCGAGGTGTTTGGCAGACGCTATCTTCGATCACCTGATGCTAACGATGTTGCACGACTACTCCACATTGGTGAACGCCGAGGATTTCCAGGTATGTTGGGTAGTTTAGATTGTATGCACTGAAATGGAAAAACTGCCCAACAGCTTGGGGGGGGGGGACAATTTGCTGGTCGTAGTAGATCTCCCACTATTATTCCAGAGGCTGTAGCCGATTATGATCTTTGGATTTGGCATGCATATTTTTGCCTACCGGGTATTAAAGTTCATGGGCATCCAACTTAAAACTAATTGGTGATAAGTGGAGAGGCCCAATCCCTTTATATATTACTAGTGATCTCTTCTAACTTCCAATGTGGGACTTAATCCCTAATACGCCCCCTCGAGATGATGGTTCTCTGACCATTAATCTCGGTATGTTCGGGCAAGGATCGATGGACCAATTTGGGTCAGATCGATAACGGATCGGGTTAGATATTGTGGATCGATTACGCCCGTTTGGGCTTTGTTGGCTCTGAGGATGCGTTGTCTGAGGTGACAGACATTGAAAAGAGAACAGACGGAGCAAAGAAGAGAAGAGAAAAAAAATATTTTAGTCTTGGATCAGTGGCTCTGATACCATATTAAAGTTCATGGGCATCCAACTTAAAACCAATTGGTGATAAGTGGAGAGACCCAATCCCTTTATATATTACTAGTGATCCCTTCTAACTTCCAATGTGAGACTTAATCCCTAATACCGGGATCTAACAATGATATTAATGTGTTAGAGGCATCTCATTTTTTTGGTAATCTAGCTGAAGGAACTGCTCCACCGGCTAATTATGTTATTAATGGGAAAAACTATAGTGTGGGTTATTATCTAGTTGATGGTATATATCCAAAATGGTCCACTCTTGTTCAAACAATTCATGACCCACGTGGTCCTAAAAATAAATTATTTGCAAAGAAGCAAGAAGCATGTAGAAAGGACGTGAAACGTGCATTTGGAGTATTGCAATCAAGATTTGCAATTGTGGCTGGACCCTCACGGATGTGGAGTAAGAAAGTTTTACATGATATAATGACAAGTTGTATCATAATGCATAATATTATCATAGAGGATGAACGTGATATTGATGCAACAATTGAAGAAAGAGCCGAAATTCCAACTGCAGAAGTTGAGATGGTGGGTGACGTTGATGCTCGATTTCAAGCATTTTTAGCTCGACACAGACAAATCAGGGATCGAGACGCTCATATCGAACTTCGAAATGCATTAATCGAACATTTATGGTTCGAATATACTAATTCTGAA
Source organism: Odontarrhena argentea (assembly GCA_900406245.1). Taxonomy (NCBI): domain Eukaryota; kingdom Viridiplantae; phylum Streptophyta; class Magnoliopsida; order Brassicales; family Brassicaceae; genus Odontarrhena; species Odontarrhena argentea. The sequence goes on along the minus strand of OVAF01000134.1, from coordinate 2,094 downwards.
AATTAGCATGATGTAATTTATTTTTCTAATATTTTAAATTATCGGTTGTAATATTGTGTTTATTTATAATTAATCAGTTTTAAGACTTATTAGTATTTATCAAGATTATTAGAATAAAATGTTTAAATTAAATAATATAATAATAGAGAATTTTTTTTTGGTGTGATGTCTGGTGTTGTGGTTGGAGATGAAAAACATTAAAACATCAAATTTGGTGTGATTTTTGGTGCAAGCCTCGACAGAAAAATAATCAAAACGGTGAGAAAAAATGAGGGAGAAAGAAAGGGTTGCGTCATCGTAGGGTAAGCAAGTGACGTGGCAAGTCACGTGACCACAATCACGTTCGAAATCCGAGACCAAAACGCGGAGAACCTCTAGGGTTAAGTTAAAGAGGAGCCCTACCAAGGTCAAAATGGTAAATACGTACAACCCCGTGGGTCCTACTGTTGAGTGGCAGTGAGCTGTCAAACTAGGGAAGAGCGATATTTTTTTTTTTTTTTTTCTTCCTTTCGATTTAAATGGCAACGTGCGTTTTCATGGGCTCTGACGCTGTATGTCCCTCACCAATTGTAAAAGATATTTTTAATTTAATTTCCCCAACAATAAAAACATTTTTGTCTTTTAAACGAGGAAAAGAAAATTGAAAAAAAAAACACTATAATGTAAAATTGGAATTGCCAGCTTTTATGCGGCTGTTCGCCACATTCATATACCAAAGGACATTCGATACTATTGATAATTTTTTTTTTTTTTTTTTTTTTTTTTGTAAAGGGATTTTATTGATAATTGCATCCCCACTTTACATTATAAAGACTTTCTTTTACTACTGCTATAGATTACAAAAATAAAATAGACAAATATTCATGCAAGACTCTGTTCCTTCTATGAGTAACCTGATTAAATTCTTACACTCTCTCCATTTTAATAAGAATATTTATTTTTATTCATTTGTAACAGTTATTTTAGATTATTCTTTTTTAGGCTAACGGTTGAAATGTATATAATTATGTATATATAGTTTTTTTAGTATGTTTAACGAATGATACAATATTACAATGAATCGAACAAATGAGTCTTAGACACCTATTAATAAAAACTTTTTATAATATGGACGTAAGAATATCGGCTATAAAATTTAGGACTAATCTTTTTTAGGACTATAACTTTTAAAAACAACAAAGTCATTTATTTCTGATTTTTTTTCTAAAAACAGTAACAAGAAAATATTTTAAATTTTTGACTATGAGATTTTAGGACAATAAAAATGAGATTGGCAAAAACAATAGAATACTATAAACTATAAAGACTATAATTAACCAAACACCCCCTTAATTAGTTAATTCCACGTTCTTTTTAGCTAATCATTTTTGTAAATATTTTTCCCTGGTTTTTATTATGTAAATATGTAATCATGTTCTAGCTGCCGATTAAGATACTAAACCGTAAGCATTAAATTATATATCGTGCATAGAAACGGCCTGATTTATGAAGTAATTAAGATCAACTATAATGCCAATTTAATTAATTTTTTAATACATAACGAAATTATAAAAAGAAATTGGCTGGCAGAAAATAATAATGCCAAAGCGAAAAAAGCCTCGTAACATTTGCCAAGTTGGCTACAAAAAGAAGGAGGCCAAAAAGTTGAAAATTACAATTCAACCCCTAACATTTAGGGTTTTTCATTGGACTAGATTTAGCCACCTTTCTTAATCAATAATTTTTTTTAGCTCATGGACCGGTTTCGATTATTGCTAATTAAATTAATTGATGGTTAGTAAGTTTTTCGAATTATAATATTTGAAATCATTAGAGATTCCCAACGGCCAAAAAGAGCACGCCGTTGAAATTTTATTCAAAGAAGAGTCTTAATTAATCGACTGGTCAAAGGTCAAACGGAGGCATTACTCTTTCACTTTATGGTATATTATTATTATTTTTATATATTATACTATTGTTTTATGATGGGAAATTTGAAAATGTAACTTCGTTACGCTTGGTAATCTACTTGGAGGGGCCTGTGTCTAGGCCTGCGCAAAGGAATAATGCCGGGGTTACGCTGGATTTTGGGAAGTGGTTCTGAGGTTAAGTTCT
>OVAF01000133.1:0-66875 GCA_900406245.1 Odontarrhena argentea | reverse complement strand
TTATATCATGTATGAGTACTCGAAACAAGATATATGGTTTGAGTCGCAGTATTCTAAAATATGACGGGAAAACAATATAACAAGGAATCCGAACAATAGTCAGGGTTACAAGGTGATGGAATGTTGCTGGAAAAACTAAAACTGAGCTAGAACCTAGTCAATTGGATCATTCTCTACCACGTTATTGACTTTTATGCCATGATGTAGAATATCATGGCCCGTCATCAACCCTTCTTACGTGTTCTCGCTTAGTGTGGCGTCTTGTACATCAACATTTTTAGTGGGAGGGGAGGCGGGGGTCCTCTTTCTGGCCATATTCTGGGGTGACGTTTTCTGGAGCCAATAGCTCATTCGAGAGATCCTCTTTTTGGTTACCCTCTGATGTGCTATCATTCCCCGTGAAGTCCTTGCCCATGATGGCGTCCCATCCCGTGTCATCTTCTCCTGTGACATGCTATGATGGTACATATTCTGGCGTGGCCTCCTCTATCATGTCATCCGTCGGCGTGATGTCATCTGCAGAGTCATTCCAGAAGTCTTTGTAGTCTTGGGTTCTTTTTGGTAGCCTTCCTGTTCTTGGAACTCGAGGTAGGAGGCACAGTGGCTTTAGTAGTAGGCTTCATCTTCTTGGAATTAAAAGTAGTTAAATCTGAAGTTTGAGAAATCGCAAGTTAACCAACACTCTTCACATGTTCTTCCACCGAATAAGCAAAGCTGTTGTCGATTTCCAATAGAGTCCCGAACTGAGATTCGCGGAATCTCTGCAACTCTTCCGCCGTAAGCCCCGATATCACTCGTGCTACCAACTCCAATTCGAAGTACCGGTGAACACGGTCGCCTTCGGGTTCTTCGCCGGCCATGAAGACTCGTTCCGGTAATGAACTCATTCTCAATCTCTTACAGAAATCGGTTGCAGGAAAGGGAAATTGAAACCGAAAACTTCAAAGAGTCTAAAAGAGAAAAAAGAAGAGAATCGAATTAGGGTTTATAATTTTGAAAATGCACAAACCAAATGCTTCTTTTCGGAAGAGTCGTCTGTGTTAGAAAGGAAAAGGAGTGAAAAAATGGAGTTTTGAGAGGAGAGAGACAATAAAAAAAAAAAAAAAATTTGAACTGACGCAACATTTTGTCAGAACCTGTAACATAGAGTCATAACCTAGAAACCTAGTCCAAGTCTATTCACTGTCCAATATCATCATGACGCAAATTCAAAAATCATTCTCCTTAACTAGAAGGGTAAAACAGTCTTTTTGTGAATGAATAGGAGTCCAACAATATTTACCATATATGCCACTCTCTTGTTGGCAAATTAAGTTCAAATGTTTTGTTACTTTATATAATTTCTCTTTTTTATTCCGCTTTTAACTTATTTTAGCACCCTCATTTTTATGAATAAAACATTTATATCACACTCATTAAATATCTATCATAAACTATAATATAAACTTACAAGAATCAAATCCTTTTGTACGCGGGTCAGACTCATGGGTTAAGGATTCCACTTTGTTTGTCATCTAAAAATTGTCAATTTATTATATAAAAATGTAAGGTTGCGTCTCTCCCAAGAAACATATAGAATTGTTGACGAAGTAAACATCAAATATGAAAAAGAGCAAATAACAAGTGAAGAAGCTCACACACGCAGCGTCATCTCGCCGCAACCCAATTTGCTTTAGTTTACAACATTCCCTCAGTTACATTACTATCATCTAGTTATACTATGGCTTTAGAAAAAATGTGATGTGGAGATCAATTACTTTTCAATTGATATGACAATCAACAATTATACAAAGTGTAATTATCGTATTCTTACAGCTAGATATTATATGTTTAACCCTAAGTAATATTTAGAGGCATAACCAAGCGGGTGTGGTCTAGTAGATAATTCGCTCTGTCGATCAGAGCCGAAAAATTGTTGCAATTTTTCTTTGATCGCTGTAAATATTTTTAATTGTAAGATATTTTCAATATCTACTTTGGTAACAAAAAAAAATAAAAAATAGATAGAAGATATTTCAGCAATTATTTCTAATATACTTCTGAAATATAAATATAAGTACATAAAATAAATTAAAGGTTATAGTGATTTTTAGTTGATGTGTAGCGAATTTTCAAGAATAGTTTAACATTTATTAATTAGGAAGAAGAAGAATAAGAAAAAGATATTATCAGACGGGTTACTGCTTAATCTTTCCGATTAGAGAATGTAATGTAGCCGACAAGAAGAATTGAAATTATCGGACAATTAATATAGGATAACTTAGAAAAAATCATGTTGAAAATGGTAAGAAAAGCCTTAAGTTATTGAACGTAGACAATGCATAAGCTGTGAATCTTGGTATGATCGCTTTTGAATTATTGAAGAAAAAAGAATATAAAAGCTTAGAAAGAATAAATGGGCATTATAATAAAAAGAATAGATTCGAAGTGAATTTAGTATATATCGTTTTTTGTGTGTAACACTTTAATTCTGTCCTCGTTATGGCTTGCCCCATATGGCCCCTACGACAGTAGTAGAGAGTTCACCCGGGGGAGTCTCATCTAGTTTCGTAACATTTATATTTCTTCTTTTTCATAAATGTTCCTTCATCTATATTTTTTTTGTTAAGCAAATAGTAGTACTTGTACTACACATCATCTTAGGGTAAAAGTTGAAGTGTTACAAGATACTCTAAGGCAATGTATTATGCCCATGGAATTATGTAGGAAAATGACAAACTATAGCTTGCTGTAAAAAAAAAAAGTTATAACTTTATATATATGAGAAAAAACGAGAGTGTAATAACTATAGTATTCTACCGAAGATTCCTAGTTATTTTGACAAAATTAATTAGACTATTTTTTTTTTTTTTTGGTTTTTAAACTTTGATGTCAAGATATCTCATTTCAAATCAAGTGGTGGTGGATTAGTGGTTCTCACAAAGAGTTGTCCTATGAATCTTATGAGTCTAAGTCAAAGTTAATTCTCTTCAAACGCAAAATTACTTTCAAAACATTTCATTTTGCCAGTTGAAATGGTGTCACGCTTTACGTACATTAGAAAATCTGGTGAATAGGATATACAATGGCTATATTGATATATAATTTTAGTCGGGTGTTAAAAGTCCGAACCACCCATATATATATATATGCATCATTTTCATTAATAGTTTGTTAAATACAAGTCATTGTTTATGTATAAGTAAGGATGTATATATCTCTCAAGAGAATGACTACCCACGTGATGACATATGGCAACCAAAAGGGCAAAGGATAAATTTGGCAGGGACCACTCCCCCCACTCGCAACTCCATCAAGAGTCATTCATTCTTCCACCCTCACCAAATAGCATATTAAGCTTCAATCACCTTGACCAAAGTCCATTTAGCAAACCATCACTTTTCTTCAGTAAAATATATTTTCCATTCTATCACGTTCACCATTCTAACTTGAGCATCCATCATGTCAGGACGTTTTTGGAAGGAAAAAAACTATATTTTTCAACAATATCTTTTATTTTATATAAATTACTTTGTAAATCGGCTTTATCAAATATTTTCATTTCTCTTATAAATTTTCCGAATAAAATTAAAATCCTTCGAATTAGTTCATAATGGTTTTGGAGATCCATTGGACTGTTAAAATTTGTGGTATTGTTCGTTGGAGAACATCAACATTGTTAAATTGTTGTGCGGATAAACATTTTGCCTATGTACAGCTCAATTAAATATAACTTCAGTAAAATTAATATTTGACAATGTATCAATTTGAATTACCGATCTAAACATAATAACTTTTAAATATTGTCCAGTATCCATATTTTTTTATTATGCATTTTAATTTTTTTTAAAAAATCATGGGGAGTGATCACCATGCTAATTAACTTTTAAACAAAAAAAAAATAATTTATGTTTTTTTCTGTTCATGCATGACAACGTGGACCAATCAGCAAGCATATAGTGTACACATTGTATTCGATCAAAAAGATATAACAATTCTGAAACGGATAATGGAGAGAAGATGTTGAAATCCAATATGGAGCAAGGTAAGAAGGAACAAGATTGAAGGGCCGAATTGGAACAAATGGTTATTGGGGGGCAACAGAATTCAGAATAATACCATTCATCAATCTTCTCCTTTTACCCACAATAATGCAATCGAGAATCACTTTAAGCCTCTCCAAGGGCGCTCTTGTTATTTCCCTCTTCATCACTCACTTTTTCTCCTTCACATGAAACACACTTTCAAACTTGTATTTTCATCGGCATTTGTCTAGGATTGTATAAAGTTTGAGTCTAGGTAAACTTATTTTTTTATTGAATGAATGTTAAATTATATTCAAATAAAAAACTCGTATACATCCAAGTTCTACATTATAGACCGTAGACAAACTCTCTTTAAATCATTTTCGTAAACAAATCACATATCAATAATTAATAATAAAAAATTAAATTTTAAAAACTAAACCCTAAATCTAAAACAGTTAACCCAAACCCAAAAATTTAAATTATAAACTCAAAATATTTTTAAGTATCTGTAGTAGTTTTGGAGAACATAAACTTTTAGTTGTAATTTTGAAATATAATAATTTTTTTTGAGTGTTTGTAGTATTTTTTAGAGAACACAAACTTTTAGTAGGCCTAAGTTATATACTAATTTTCCACTCTGTATACTCTTTTCATTCAGAATATTTATAGTGGCCAATTATGTTTGAAATCACAACAAAATAACTCAAGCATTGGTCTTTTTGACTAAGGAACCACCATGAAATTAGTAAATGACACCACGCCACACCACAAGGCTAATTCTTCCGAATTAATTTCTTTAGTTTTATTTCTTTAATTTACTATATCCTCATGTTGCAAAGAAAGTTGATAGAATAAGCATCTATCTTAATGTACATTCTCATTATAATGCTTATAAAAAGCCATGTCCCTCAAACTACCAATTTCACCACTTCCTCTGGCTTACTCGTCTCTTGTATTCACAGGTTCGCCCTTATTTCTCCCTATTTCCATTGGTTTATTCTTTGCACGTATGTTGGCTAAATGTTACTAGTAAACTTTTTCAGGTGTTTATTACTAGAGATACATAGCTAGCTAGAAAGAAAGATGAGCTGGACCAGTGGAGATTGGCTATGCGGGGCGTGCCAGCACCCAAACTTCAAGAAAAGAGAGAATTGCCAAAAATGTGGATACCCCAAGTTTGGAGGGGTAGATGTTTCAACTTACTTATACAACAGGACTGAAGTTTTGGCTGGTGATTGGTATTGTGGTGCATTGAATTGTGGAAGCCACAATTACGCTAGCCGAACGAGTTGCTATCGATGTGGAATGATCAAAGTCGACTATACAGATCAGTACTACGGTTCTCAAATGGCTGCTTACGGGAATGACGCCACGGCTTGTCCTCCTGGATGGAAAACTGGTGATTGGGTTTGTCCCTGGGTCGGTTGTGGGGTTCATAACTATGCAAGCAGGACCGAATGCTATAAATGCAAAACAACCAGAGATTACGGTGCGTCAAATTTCTCCTTTTTTTTTTTAATCTCTTTGAATTAAAAACGATATAATTTCATTTCAAGCAGAAGGAAAATACTAAGAACAAAAAAATATACTTATAATGTTTTTATACGCTCTGTTTTCGCTACATGAAACTATATATGAATCATGAAAACTCGTTTTTTGTTTTGAACAAAAATAAAAATTCTTTTGGAATCTTTTCAATATATTCGAACTTTTTGGATTAATATAAATTTCTTCTTTCTGATCTTTAGGTGGCGTGTAGATGGACGATAAAGATCGCTGATGAAGAATCACTCATTTTAAATTTTAACTGTAATAGTCACGTACCCTTTAAAACAAGTGTTACTTCTTTCTAACATGCATGACGCCTTCTTCTTACGTTCGCTTCAAATTTCTTGTGCAAATTAATATATAGGTTACTATAGGCAATGCGGTAAAAATATCATGACCCTTTTCAATAAAAGTAAAAAAAAATCATGACGTAAATATTTAATACATACGTAATATTTTGTTAATATTCCGTTATTTATTTTACTTTTGAATTTTTGCAATAGACACCATTCAATTTTATCACATGCTTATTTCACATATCCCACCTAGTCTACATTAATCCCATTTATTCTGCTTTCTAACAGTACACGTTAAAACCGTTAATTTGTTTCCCTCTCTCCATATATACATAGGTCATTTTTGGGGTGATGGTTATTTTTTATTTTCTGCTTGTAAATGGACGGAGTTAAACACATGTATAGACTGTACACGAAATAAAATTTATGTTGTTATTCTTAGAACTAAAACTTCAAATTATAATTTAAGGAATTTCTCTTCATTGAATAATATTATATTTTTTTTTTCTTTTTAAATTTCTCCATATGGAATTACAAAGCCAACAATACGTGGAATTACAAAGAAAACAAGCACATTTTGAATTATGTGGATCTATTTTTAAGCATGTTAATTAATGAAATCGATTTGCACTATATAAACATAATGGACAATGGACATGCATGGTATTTATATTGAATATATATGACTTGTTAACTATTGTATTATAATTCGGACTCATATCATTACTTAAAAAATTTAAGATCTATGTAAACAATTATATGTAAATTAATAATATAATGAATTGAAATAGTATACTATATCGACAGGTATTTGAAAAAATAAAATATCGACAAGTACTTTCATTTTACTCAGCCAAGATTTTATCAATTTGTTATATAAGCTTGCACGTATTTGACGTAAGCTAGATATGTGTCAAAATTACAACTCATAATTAAGATTTGGACATATGTTGTTATTAATTTAGATCATGACCTGTGTAAGTATATTAATACTATTGTTGATTATAAAATAAAAATAATGATCCCTTTTAATCGATAATGAAACAAAAGAATTTATATGATTGTTCAGTTTCTCTTTAGATATATGTTCCAAGCAGCTATCTATACAACCTGGAGGAAAATAAATGCTCGAAGACATGGAGAAACACCAGTTCCGGCTGAGTGTCTGGTAAGGATGCTTGACACTGAGATTCGCAGCAGGATAACCTCAATACGACAAACAGATCGTAAGCTTGAAGATGCTCTTATAATCTGGTTTGAGGCTAGACAACGCTAGGTTTTTTTTGCTAGGATTTGGTAGTGTACAGCTGCCTTTTAGATAGCAGTTTTGATAAGTCCAGTTTTGTAAAACAGTTTTTTTTTTTTTTGAATAAATTGAACATTTTTTCAAAAAAAAAAAGAAAAAGAATTTAGAAAATGATAGCTATAAAAAGAGAAGAAATCCTATGAACTTTGTGCAAATTTTAAGAAAATGAGATTACATGGTTTTTGTGCAAATTCAAGACTTTGTAAAATATCCGTTAAAAGCAAAATTTTGTAACTTGGACACAAGAATGATATAACATGATATGGTGGAAATTGAATTATGTGGTTTGGATGCACAAAAAAAAAAATCACATTCTCAACCTAAAATAAAGATAATATGCGGTTTTACATTGAAAAAATAATTTTACGGTTTAGACGGAGCACATGAGTGAGTGGACTTAACAAAAAATGGTTTCCACAATGTTGGTGTAAAAACCATAACTTTTTTTGTTTTGACCATATGTAATTTTGATGCAAAAATATATTTGGCAGTTTTAGCGCAAAGTACATTATTATGTAGGTGCAGTTTTGGTTGGGGTTCCATATTTTTCTTTGTAGAACAAAAAAAAATATACAAATTTTGGAACAAAAAACGTAAATTTTAATGTTTTGACTTCGACTATTTTGCTTCCAAAACATAATTTTCATATTTGTGTGACAAAAACGAAGTTTTAAGATTTCACATATATACTCCGTAACAATGAAGTTCCGTCGTTTGGACGTGAAAACGAATTATTTAGTTTTATGGTCAAGACATTTATTTGTAGGAAAGTCGCAAAGAGAAAATAAAAAAAATGATGGTTCAGAATAAGTTAAAAAAAAATTATTATTTTATTTTATAAATGAGATTTTACATTTTTCACAGTAATATTTAATTTAAAAATTTGAAAATTGTACACATAATCTTATGGATACAAATTAATTGTATCTAATTATTTATGTTAACATGGTAATACATTTAATTTTTTTTTTTTAGTATATGTATAACTCTTTTTTTTTTTGTTCGTTAGTATATGTATAACTCAATAGCCATCAGTCCTTGTACAATGCTCAAGGCTCTAGGCCCGTGAAGTCTCTAAAATTCCATCGAATCAATTCTGAGCATTTATAGTAAGCTTATGTGTCAATTCTCAACAACATGCCCATAATTCCTTCTCTCTCTTTTTTTTTTTAATTGATTAAAGGGCTTTCTAAAACATGCCCACAATGCCATACATTAACAATTTTTTTAAAAAACTTTTTATTTTTTCCCGGTCAACCAAATAATTAACCAAATTTGTGGTCACTCACTCACATAATCACAATTTTCAAAAGGTATTAATTATAATTTCTCATATTTTTATAAGTATGGACTTTGGCCATCTTTGGATTCTGCATGTGGATATTCTAATACATTACATACATTAAAGGTAAAAGCTGGCATAGGATTTTATTGTTTAGAACATTTATACAACTTTACATAAAAAACAAAGTATAGTGGTGGTGTCAGCTTGGCCAAGCATGCCTGACATGTGCATCTCATCAATTCTCCTTTATGTTTGTATCCGCACTTGGATCTATTTTGTTTATCTTCTTCACGCTTGATTTTTAAAACTTAATAATACTACTATATAAAAAAAACGAAAATATAACAATAATTTAATAAATAAAAAGACAAGACCTAAAAAGGAAGATTTTAGTGGAGAGTGTGGATAAATAGTGAAGACAAGACAGTTTTTTTCCTACCCTTGAAACGTCACTTATGGCAAACTCTTCAACACTATTTTACAATGAGTCCGACTATGAGAGCTCCACTACAGCTGGCCCAGACTCGAGCCGGCGCACGAGCTGGCTGAGCAGCTCGTTCACCGCAAGCCCTAGTTGTAGCTCTATATCTCATCTAAGTAGCCATGGCTATGGCTACAACAGCCACAACCAATCAAAACCTCACAAAGCCAACCAAGTCGCATGGGAAGCTATGGCTAGGCTACGTCGTTGCTGCGGCCGGGCAGTGGGGTTAGAGCATTTCCGCCTTTTAAAGAGGCTAGGAAGTGGTGACATAGGGAGTGTGTACCTATGCCATATAAGGGGAATGCCCGAGGCGGCTCTCTACGCGATGAAAGTTGTGGATAAGGAGGCGGTCGCGGTGAAGAAGAAGGTTGGGAGGGCGGAAATGGAGAAGAAGATTTTAGGGATGCTTGATCATCCTTTTTGCCCAACGTTGTATGCATCTTTTGAAGCTTCTCATTACTCTTTTCTTGTTATGGAGTATTGTCCCGGTGGTGATCTTTATGCCGTTCGACTTCGCCAACCATCTAAACGTTTCTCCATCTCCTCCACTAGGTCTACTTCTTTAAACCATGGTTATCTTATACAGAAAAAAACTTTATAAATTATAATTGGGAACTTAAGTTTCAATAACTGGAATATTTAGCGGTAACAAAAAAACATTGGGACTGTGCTGTATTATTAATTAATAGATGTATTATTTTAGGTTGATAAACTAATTTCAGAACATGCAAATATTATTAATTCATGAAGGTATTAATTTACAGAGCTTGTACTATATTTTGAACACTCTCAAGGTGATTAATTTTTTTTTTTTTTTTACTTTTGCATTTACTGTAAATGTGAACTACTATTTATTTAAATTTATTTCATGAAAAAAAACGAAAAATATTTTATTTCTCAAAATGTGAATATCATCATATTTTTTGCGGTTCGTGTCGATTTGAACTTCTTGCACTTAAATTTGATTTTTTCTTCTATATATACTATGTAATTTCATTTCTTTTTGTGTATATTAAACATCATCCTAGCTTAGATACAAGTAACAGAAATTAATACTTTTAAAACTAGCTAGAAACTTTTCAAAAAAAAAAAAAATCTAGCTAGAAGTATCTATAAGTTAATATACCTTGACATGTATAATGATCAGTTTTGAACAAAAAAAAAAAAAAAGGACATGTCTAATGAGCAATATTGCGCAATGCTTAATACAATGAGATGGTATGCAGGTTTTACGCAGCAGAAACTCTTGTGGCCTTAGAGTATCTCCACATGATGGGAATTGTATACAGAGACCTAAAGCCAGAGAACGTATTAATCAGAGAAGACGGTCATGTAATGCTCTCAGACTTCGATCTCTCGTTCAAATGCGATGTCGTACCGCAACTACTCAACCACAACGACCCTCAAGTCCACAAAGACGACGAGGATGACATTAGCATCCGTCGTAAATGCTCCACACCTTCATGCTCAGCTAGTCCATTACATCCAGTCATTTCTTGCTTCTCTCCGAGTTCGAGCAGAAGAAGAAAGAACATTATTACCACTACCATACACGAGAACGCAGCTGGTTCTGGCGGCTCGGTTAAAAGCAATGATGTCTCTAGAACTTCTTCTCGGCCTCCTTCTTCTTATTCCCGTGACCTCTCTGGTGGTTGTCCATCCGTTTTCGCGGAACCAATCAATGCTCGCTCTAAGTCGTTTGTGGGAACACATGAGTACTTGGCACCCGAAGTAATCTCAGGTATAGCTCATTTCTTTTTGTGCAATAATTGATTTTTAAGTTTATATATATGTAACTTTTTTATAAACAACATGCATTGCAATATGGAGATTTTGAATTAGAGTGAATAACACTGAAACGATACTAGTACAATTGCTGGATACTAAAATACCTAACAAAAAAATATAACTCTAAGAAATTCATATATATCTAAATAGTTAGTTTTGTTGATCTATCAGGGCAAGGCCATGGGAGTGCAGTCGATTGGTGGACTTTCGGAATATTTATATACGAAATGATATTTGGGAGGACACCATTTAAGGGCGAAAACAACGAGAAAACACTGGTGAACATTCTGAAAGCACCCTTGGCGTTCCCCAAGGTTGTAGTGAATAGCCCCAAAGAGTACGAAGAAATGGTGAGCGCTCAAGATCTTATAATTAAGTTACTGGCCAAGAATCCTAAGAAGAGGTTAGGGAGTCTCAAAGGATCAATAGAGATCAAAAGACATGAGTTCTTCGAAGGTGTTAATTGGGCACTAATCAGGTCAATAAAGCCACCTTGGGTTCCTAAAGAAGAGACTAGTCACAAGATTAAGAGTGATAATCACAGAGTTAATTATTATTTACCACCGAGGTTTATGATGAGTAGAAAGGAAAGGGATGAGCCTTACCATGTGTCTAATCATTTTGATTATTTCTAACTTTAGGATATATATCAAAGTAGTTAACAGTCTTTTTTCTCAATGATATATGGTATTATTTCCTACTAGCTATTGAGTTGTATTTTCATATGATTTTGAGTTCTATGAGATTAATTATTATAGGATTAAAATGTAAATGATTAGGTGAAAAATGGGTCTTGCACTTTATCACTATTATGTGATTATCAATTGCTTCTCCATGTGGTTTCTCTCAACATTTTGAATATAGTGACTTAAAAAAAATCATTTTCGTAATAGATGAAATACAGCTGGATTTTTCTTATGTAATAAAAATAAGTTATGTAGGTATAAATTTGGATGGAGACATATTAGCACAAGCCACATACATTATACATTTGAAGTGTGTTGCAAACTAACAATTATATATGTTGTCATTTCTTGTAAATATAACTTAAATTGGCGAGGACATTCTTTGCATCTAGATTCCACACATTGATTTGAAAAATTCCTACATAAAAAAGAAGCAAATGTTTTGTTGAGAAACTAGAAATAAATAAATGCAAAAATGTTCTATAGTGAAATTGGAAAACTATTTAGAAACATATATAATGCTCGTAATACTTGTTATTCTTTCTTTCAATTATTAAAAACATATAAGTATGGGGATGATTGACCACCATATGATGTCTAAAAACAAATATTTTTTTAATATGTGCATATATAATAATAACTGACATAGTGATTAAAAAAAAAAAATTACTGAGTGCAGTTATACGTGCACTATCAAAATTCGTACGTATTTTAAAAGTAATAATGTGGAATGTGATTACGGATACAATAATGATTTCACTCTTAACAGAATCACGACCGGAGATTTTTGTATGTGGAGGCAATTATGATACTTCCTCAAAGCTAATGATGGGAAACTTATAATAAACTATTTCTCACATCTTTTAGAGGAAAAAGCTAAAGTTATTAGCCAAAAAGAAAGACTTGTCATCATACATCAGATGAAATTATGCTATTTTATTTACATAATACCATTTCCAAAGACACAAATATATAGTATTGAATACTTTATTTGTGAGGGTTTAAAAAAGTGTGGTTCTTTTTCCTTTTAATTTTCTAAAGAATTTTGTTGTTCTTCTTCTTCTTTTTGTACATGCATGCGTAACTATTACTAAGCTTTCACCGCTATCTATATATTAAGATACTTTCTCACATATCCCTATGTTTTTTTTATTGGTACTGCCTCTTCAAGTCAAAATATGCTTTCCATGGGTTTACAATATCAATGATGTGGTGTTAAGATATAAACAAAGAGTAATTGAAATACTTTAGACGAAAAGGAATTGGATTGGGTATTTTTCCAATAAAGGGAAGAAAAATATTATATATTTGTGGGTATAGAAAATATATTGATCAAATGCAATTGTGAAGCAATTTTAATCTTAACAATGTTCATTATATTTTTCAATTTTTGGGGGGTTCAAATTCCTTAGAGTTTTTGGTGGTCTGTTAATTTGGGTAGACTGTATTTCTAAAAGGAATCAGGAGACTGAAGACATCTATCACACATCTTACAAGGCTTAATTAAAAGTGTATGAATTTAGCATCTAAAGCTCATAAAAAGAAGATGCAACTCATCTATATATAGCATAGTATACTTGGAAAAATGAGTCATGACTCATGAAGGACTTGAGATAGACCTTTAGGTAGATACAAAAAATATGTTCTATTAGGTCAAGATCCTTTTACTCATGTTCAGGCATGCATGATTAACTACTAAATATTTCCTTGATGGGTTACATATTGTTAGTTGAGTTACATTATGTACCCATATTTAGTAATGGGAGTAGGCCCAAGGCCCATGACATTCAATCTTTATAATGTGTCAAGGCTTTAGATATCATTTGTTTATTATGCAATTTATGTAGAAGAATGAAAGTTGAGAAGTCTAAATATTGTGACATTTCTAAGCCAATGATTGTGAAGAAAATATAAAGATCACTAATTTGTAGAGGAATTAATATTATATTTATTACTCTTGTCACAGGATTGGACAACGAGATATGTTCGTTATATGAAATTATGAATGAAGTCTGATCATTGTACACCAAGCGCAATGCAGATGACAGCCAAAACAATGTAGATGACTTTGAAAGAACATAACGTTAAAACGAAATGCAAGAACATGCCGTTGAAATAAGACTAAAAAAATGTTAAAAACACATGCAACGTTGCAACACAAAAATTATAATATATTAAATTCAAAAATAATGTTATGTGATTTATAGGTTCGTAAGTATTCCGGTAACTTGTATGCAGAAACATTATCTTTGACTTCTTTTCCTCTAAGAAGAGCCGGATACGAGGACACTGTGATGAAACATTCCAATGAGGTTTTAAATATATGGATTTTTTTTTTTTTTCATTTGACAAAGATAAAATGAAATATAGTGGATATATAATAGTAATAAAATGTTGTTGAAAAAACGAGAACAAGAAATGAAATATAGTGGATAATGTTTAGTCATTTTTCTTCTTCCATGAATGAAGAATAAGAAATGTAGCCAAATCAGAACAGACAAACTAATTTTTTTGGTAACCAGACCATTTATTTAATAGACTTCGACTATCTCAAATCCGGTAAAGTTAATATCTATATTTGTTTATTTCATTCAGATGATTTTGCATCTCAACAAAACATTTGATTGCAATTAAATGATCAATTAGCCAAGCAAACATGTCCACTCAAGTGTTTTATATTTTTTGATGACGTGGGAAAGTAGAACATAAAGAATTATAGGGTTTCTCATTGCCAAGTGTAATGCATTTATGGGTTAGGTAGTTCTTAAAAAGATGATTCTAACATATTATATAAATAGATAGATTTTTTTTGAAAGTTTTATTACTATTTCATTTCGTAAATCTTAATAGTTCTTGTCATTTGATCCAAAATCTCCCCCATTGTCCGAGATTAGACGTTGATATAATATAGGTATTTTATTACTTAATTGTTGAAAGATAGAGAAATACAATGGTATAATATGAAAGATTTTCAAATATATATATATATATATATATATATATATATATATAATTAATAATTTGGTTGTACAAATATAATGGTAGTACATATAATTAAATACATAGATATACATAGACAAACAAAAATGATAGAGAGGACCAATTTTTGTTGGCATTGGAATCACAAAAAAATGAAGAAGTACGAGACATTGAAAAGAGAGAGTTTAATTGGGGAAAAAGATTGGGTATTAATAATAATAATGTTGAGAGAAGGGCACATGGGCCGGGGATGTCGTGGGAGCATTAGGACAGGAATAAGGAAAGAGCAAGGGTGAAAATGAAACAGAGAGTGCCCCACCCCCATCTTCAATCCCTAAACCCAGACATCTTTTGTTCCCATGTGCTTCTTATTTAAACCTATTCACCCCCTCTCTCTTCTCTTTCAAAATCCAATCTCTTGGGAGAATATTTATAACCAAAAACATTGACGCTACGTCTCGGCCTCTTCCTTTGTCTGATTGTGCAATATCATATAGTACCACTTATTTTCACTTTCTTTTTGTTTTCAATGTTTGCTCTTGATCGGACCACATCATCCCACTTCATCTTAATTACTTTTGTCCAAAAGTGTTTAGTTGGATTAGNTTTTTTTGAAAAAAAAAAAAAAAAAAAAACCAAATAGCTTTGGATTGATGGGTGATGCAGTGGATCTAACGACAATGTAAGGAATTTGTGTATAGTTTAGGAATGTCTGTGTTTGTATAACTGTTGTAAAATCAAGATTAAAGGGTGAACTAAAGTGAAAAAAAAAAGAAGGGTTAATAGCCTTTAGTCTAAAATTTCTTTTATAAATTATGTGATAATCATTATAAATCCTAAAATATTTTATATACACCTCGAAACTGATACACATATAAAACATAAAACTAGTAAATATTTTATCCCTTTTATTTAACAAGATACACTGTACTCAAAGTCCGTCTTTGAGGACTAGCTAGTCTCTTGCAAACGTATTTCTATTTGAAGTTACTAATTAGGATAACACCAAACCATTTTGAATAGGCATCTCAATATATCTATCAAAAATAGGAACATAGAACATATCGTTTCCGAAGAATGACCACAATCTAGTGAAATTCACAAATCCACGTAGAGCAAACACCACTCTATCCATGATCGAGTCATGTCCTACCAATGTACTGATTATTAATTCTAGTTATGCAATTCATATTTAGTTTTAATAACATGCAAAAGGGGCATGAGAAGGTAAATCTAAGATTATCTCTCTATTAATTACGTAGAAAGAGATTGGATCTAAAACATATGCTGACATTTGACAGACCACAATCATTATCATCATTTTTCACGTTTTATTCTTTCTTTTTTACTTTTTTTCTTATCCGGAATTCTTTTTATCACAGTCTATGTACTGTTAGTTAGAATTTTGAAAAAAAATATTTATAACTTATGGAACATGTGGGAGACGTATGGTTGAGTCTTGCGAAAAAAGGCTAAGGTTCGGTTGCGGTAGCTTGGGTCCATTCTAAAATCTTGACAAGTGCGTTAGAGAACAATAGACGTTCGAACGTTGTCTTCCATAACAATGAGTCAATGACTTTTAAGTTCGCAAACGAGAGGTAGCTAATATCATGCACGTTCCTATCCACTTAGTTTATTTCACATATGGATTTTGTACGTTTAAGATATTTAAGATCGTGAAATCGTCCAAAAGATCATAACCAAAGTAAGGATTCTCACCAGCTTACATTTGGTCACAATACTGGATATATAGTGAGTTAGATTTCATTTGGTGTTGGAATAGAAAGTATGATCGCATTAATAGTTTAGAGTAGTTTAGATTTCATCGGTTCGGGATTGTTATAAAATATACTTTTGGAGTCTATCAAATTTACGAGGGCATTTAATTAAGAGCACCCACAAACCACAACCATTAGACCATGTCCAATTAGACCATGTCCAATGATTATTTTTTGAATAGCTTATCTAATATTTTTTATTATAAATTTAAGAGATCTTTGATGAAAGAGAATGAAAAAGGGTCATAAATAGACACACATAATAAAAGACACAAGTTTTAATTGTGTCATTTTATTATTGATTACAATTCTCTTATAATTTAATCTTTATATTTTAATTAAAACTTAAGACACTTCCTTTCTTTTACCATTGGATTTGCTCGTAGAACCTCACTAGATTTTTTTAAAAAAAATATAATACTAAAAAAACTTAAATCATGAAAATAATGTTAAACCACTTATACAATGGTAATTGTTAACTAAAAGTTCTTTGTTCAGAAACTCGCTATATTTTCTCTCATGCAGTGTCTTCGATTAATACTTTAATTATTTTTAAGAATTCCATGGAAGAACCTCCATTAGATATGCTCTCATCTCAAATGGTTCTTAACAAAGTTTACGAGGTTTTTTTAGAAGTATCACCGACTCAAGTTTATTAGTGGACTTAGGACGAAATTGTTTGTATAAAGTATAAATCCTTCATTTAAAAATTTTGTATTTTGAGGAAATTAATATTTATCACATGAAAACTTTTTAAGTTGTTTTGTTTGGCTATGGGAACAAAAATAAATACATATATAAATGATATAACATGAGCCCTTTTCACTTTTGTTTTAGTTTTTCATTTTATGTTTAATATCTGAAAACAAATTGTACTCTGGGCCGTCACACCTTGCCCCCTTGCTAAGCCACTAACCCAACCCTGTTTGTTTGCCTGATTGACAGTAGCAACCAACATATGGCGTAGCACAACTAATTTTGTCCTAGAAATCCATTGCGCAACGAAGAGTCGTTTCCAAAATTTTGTAGACGCCATTCAAAATATTTATTAAATACATATAAAATGAGATAAACATATTTTAAAAATTTTAGATATTGAATAAACATATATTCAAGATAATAAATCCTACAACAATATATTACTAAAATTTTATAGTTTAATTGATAAATATACTTAAGAGATCTATCTTCTTAAGTTTGGGTCATGTTTGCTTGTCGGGTTGAATTGCCTTTTATAAACATAATTACCAAAGAGTTTGTATAAATTATGAAAATAACATCCTAAAAAGGATTAGTCTGGTGTATAAAGTCGAATTACCTCTTGGTTTAAAAAAAAAAAAAACATATATGTCGAGTAATACCACTTTATTTGTGGTTTTTCAACTGAATCTTTATAAAAAAAATATAACATACGTGGATGAATTCTAATTTCCTTACGTAAATGAGTTGGCATTAGCTATATTTTTATTACACAAATACTTATTATCAAGCAGTGTCTATTTTTCTATATAATTTATCAAGCGACAGATTGTCCCCAACATTAATTTTCTTCTGTTAATATTAATTTTTTGTTTCTTTAGAAAACATCACAACGAGGGGGTATAGTGTTTGTCCCCATATTCATGACAATAATGAAAGATATTAAACTTTTAAAGAAATGTCCATTTGATTGTGAATAATAATATACGTGGAAAAATTATGTGCATTTCTTTGCTTGTTTATCTTTACACTGTATATATATAGTGTATAGTTGACGCATAATTAATTATACAGATATATATGCATATGCATGATACATGTATAGACCTTCTTATGAAAAAAAATTAGTAATAAAATTATACTAATTACTTCGTTTGTATTGGCGGGATCAGAGATCTAATTAATTTAAGTTGTGAAACATTCCATTATGGAGAAGCCAAAAACTCACATGGGTAGTTGAAATTTTTAAGAACGAGTTTAATAATTTGATAAATCTTTATTCTTTCAATGTCTCTTTATCGTCGACTAATTAATTTACATTAAATCATACTCATCTGTGTCCTGTAATTATGCCTTAAAATCTTGGTTTACAAAAACCGTCCAAAAGTAGCAATCTCCTCACTGCATACCTCATTTACTTCTTCTTGGTCAATTTTTGTAGTAAATAGTTCCAACAACGTTATAGTCCACTGAAATATGCAATAACTCTATATATCACCAAATACAATATTTCAATAGTATAAAAAATCCTTCAATTCAAAAAGAAAAATTCTAAGGGGAAAAAAATTATTCCAAAAAGATGTGTTTTCAATATTTTCTATGGTTTCTTGTCAATTAATGGTAAAAATTGTAGAATTTAAAGAAAATATTAATTTTTCTGAATTATTATTGGTTTAGATTTATAGGAAATTATAAATGTGTGAAACATTTTTTTATATAGGAAATTATATCCATTTACTATGAAATATTATTTTAAATATGTATGAAAAGTCTAAATTTTATTATCCGTTGGAACGAATAGAGTATTAATTTTACATTTTGTAATTTCTTTTTATAATAATAATAATTAAAAACAAGGAAGTGTGTAAAACCAAGAAGATGTGAATTGAAACTTAATCCGAAACCAGCAACTACATGATTATTGAAAACATGTAAAACGAGAATAATTCAAAATCGAAAAAATTAAATATATAAATAGACAATGCAAATTGTGTCTTTGCTTTGAAAGTTTACGTTTTGTCCCCGGGTGAAGACTTATCGGCCGGTTTTTGTACTTTCAAACCTCTCGCATTAAGTAATCTTTTGTTAACCAAATCAAAGTCATCTTCATCAATAACCAAATAACACGTAAGCTTCCTGTTAGAAAACAATAATTTTTCTAGTGTTTCTTGCTTATACGACAAGTCATAAATTGGTAGAATTAGCTAATTGGATCTCGATCAAAGGCATCAAACAACACACCTTTAACAGTTTTCTCATTAATTAAGCATCCCTTAATTCATATTATCAGTTAAAATGTCTCTATCCATGCACATTGGATATTTTACTAGCTAGGCTCAATTCCCTTATACACTAGCTAAGTCATTTCGTTCTCCACACATCCTCTAAAAAAATGGTTTAGTATAATTATTAATCTCCGCATAATTTATCATCTCCCTTCAGGCCTCCACTCTCCGGCCACATAATACTTTTTTAGCAATCTTAACGTTCTGGCCTCTCTTCGGACCACCAATTAGTAAATTGCAAATGCAAAATTTGTAGTACAAAACCATAACTACTTGGCCCAGACAAATTTGTAGGGAAGTTTAGAGAAGGAAAATGTTAAGAATAGTTTAGATATCGTTTTAAGGCACTTAATTATAACATAAACTGCTTGATTTTAACGGTGCGCCGATTTTAGGCTGAGTTTGAAGATTATTTTATTATTGTTAGCTTTAACATACAGTATTAGTTTATCTAGTTAGTAGAATAGACTAAAAGTTTGTCCTTGCACATTAATATCTGAATTATAGCCTTCTAAATTAATATCTAGAACATTATCAAAAGTGACTATTTACAATTGTTTTTTCTTGCACAAAGTTTTTAAAGAATTTCTCGCTCTCTTTTGCAAAAACTTGTCCCCTGCTTTTTTCGGCAAGGCAACTTCTAATTTTAAAAAGCTTGATTGTAATTTGTAAACAAGAACAATTTCATTTTTGAATTAATTTTCACGTCTATGTAATTTTTTGGTTAGAAACTACTCTCTTCATTTTAAAATATTTGTCATAGTAGATTATTTACGTATTAAGAAAACGTATTAAAAATAATATTTTATCATTATAAAGATAATATAATTGTTGGTTTTTTGACGTTAAAAAAAAAAAAATTGTTGGTTTTCTTCACAAAACTTAAAATAAAAATCGGTATTTAGATATAAACATTTACATTGTAACACGAAGAAAAGACAACTAAATTGAAACAATAAATCTTATAATGACAAATTATTTGGAAACTGGAAGAATATAAAATTTATGATGAAAACATAAGAAACAAAATCCCCACTGTAAAATTCATATTTGGTCACAATAACTCGTACTTATTTTAGTCATCGGAATTATGTGCATGATCTTCAGGATCATTGCAAGTTGGCCACTGGAAATAGATTTAGTGTATGCTATGGGAAAGATGACCAAAATTAAATGAGACACAAATGTGGCATCTTTATATTTGAAGCGCACAATGGCTTCTCGTAGTTAAAAGTTAAAACTCAGTTCATCTTGCAACAAAACTTTTACTTCGATTTGGTCCTAAAAAATTAACTATAAATGTTAGGCTTTATCAACTTTTTTTTTTTTTTTTTTTTTTTTTCATTTTCAAACACATCATTCTTGAATATATGTATTACAAATAACATTCTGTTATTTGTTTCCTTTCTAATTTAGGCAGCCAACCAATCCTTTACTTCAGTTAACAAAAATTAAATTCATTGGAGTCGGTTAAAGAAGACTAATGGTGTAAGAGAGTATATAATTATCTCTAAAACGTGTTACATTTTAAACTTTCGTTTTTGTACGTACTATACGTAAGTGAATACGATTGAATTATTTGTTAATAGAAGAGTTGAGTATAATTTTTGGATATAAATATAAATATTTTAAAAACTGAGAAAAATACATATGCTGGTCGTAGACACAAGACATTAAATTTCAGCAGTTGCACCAACAAAGGAAGTAAAAGACAAAAAACTATAAAATTTTCTTTTGCCATCTGCTATCTCTCTTTAATCATTACAATATTCTTAGAAAATGATGTGGAATTCGACATTATATAAATAAATTAAAAATAAATACTCTCGCTAGAGACAAGTTTTATCAAAATAATAAACAAGACTTGTATCACAATCATATGAAAGAAAGATGAATCAATTTTTTTTTTTGAATTATTATTTTCCCTTATTATTTCTTCCTTCCATCTTTAATAATTTTTTTTTTGTGTTAAAAAACCTCAATTCGTTGACCCTTCACTGTCTTCCAATGGCGGCCCCTACGCCGTTGGCCTTGCCCCTCTCTCTCTAATTTCATCTCTCCAAAAAGCTCAAATTAGTCCAAAAAGAAACAAGATAAGAAGAAACCAAACTCTTTCACTAACATACAAAACAAAAAAAAGATTTTAAAGGTTTTCAAGAGAGAGAGAGAGAGAGAGAGAGAGAAAAAGATCACCTTTTTTTAACAACTCATTCCCTCTTTCTCCGGCACTCTGTATACGAGAGACTACTTTAAAGCTCTCTCTACTTTTTAAGTTCTCTTGTGTATCCGACAATGGAGGAGGAAAGCAGTAACAGTAGTAGTAACTGGTGGATTCCAAAGGTTGTTGTTTTGTCAGTGGTGTTGAGTCTTGTAATGGTGAAAACCATGTCTTTGCTTTGGTGGAGACCTAGGAAGATTGAACAACATTTCTCTAAACAAGGAATTCGTGGTCCTCCTTATCATTTCTTCATTGGTAATGTTAAAGAACTTGTTGGTATGATGCTTAAAGCTTCTTCTCATCCCATGGTTCCTTTCTCTCACAATATTCTCCCTAGAGTTCTCTCCTTTTACCATCACTGGCGCAAAATCTACGGTCAGTTTCTTCTTCTTCTTCTTCAGATTCATGTTTCTAAATTGTCTTCAAAGACTCTGTTTTGTCTCTTGTTCTTGTTCTTGTTCAAGAATGTTTTTTTAAAAAAAAAAATTCTGGGTTTAATTTTGGTGAGTAATCAGGACAAACCTGATGTTTCAAGTTGAAATGATGTATGATTTTTGTAATTTGGATGGTATGTGATTTGGTTCGATTCGCTGTGAAATGTGCAAGCCAGTGTGTTTTCAAGTCAAGCAAAGCAAAAGGATTTTGTTTTATTATCACAAATGCTTTTAAAATAAATATTTGTTTTGTTTTGTCATGATCAAATTATGATGTCAGTACTTTGATGTGAAAAAGGAGGCTCTGTTTCTTCCTTCACTCTTTCCTCACGGGCTTAGTCATCATTTTTTCCCCTCTGTTATCTCTTGTCTTCTTTCTTTTTAGCTATTTGACAAAACAAAAACAAATACTATATGAAAATTTATTATTTTTGGTTCTTGTGCAGTAGTAAATTTTTTTTGTGGTAAAAAATTTATGAAATAGGCACTTGGGCATTAATAGCAAGGGCAGTGACATTACCCTCTTTTTGTCAAAGTTGCTACTTGTGGATCTGTTCATGTTTTACAGACTTCTTTTGGTCATTTATGTTTGTTTTTTTTTTAATTTAATTTTCAGGTGCTACTTTTCTGGTTTGGTTTGGTCCAACTTTCCGGTTAACCGTGGCGGATCCGGATCTGATCCGAGAGATTTTCTCCAAGTCTGAGTTTTATGAGAAGAACGAAGCTCATCCTTTAGTTAAACAACTTGAAGGTGATGGACTTCTTAGTCTCAAAGGAGAGAAATGGGCTCATCATCGTAAAATCATTAGTCCTACTTTCCACATGGAAAATCTCAAAGTATTATACCATTCTTATCATAATTCTGTAATTTGTGTTTTTGTTTTTTTACAAAAAATTTGTTCTGAATTTTTTTTTTGTTGTTGGTGGATAGTTGCTTGTACCAGTTGTGTTGAAGAGTGTGACGGAGATGGTGGAGAAATGGTCCGAGAAGATGTCGGAAAACGGCGAGGTTGAGGTCGATGTCTACGAGTGGTTTCAGATTTTGACTGAAGATGTTATAAGTAGAACAGCTTTTGGTAGTAGCTATGAAGATGGCCGTGCCATTTTTCGACTTCAAAATCAACAAATGCTTCTTTGTGCCAAAGCTTTCCAAAAAGTCTTCATCCCCGGCTACAGGTAATACAAGTAGAATTACGAATCAAATGTTCGCAACTTATATTAAAAACTTGAATATATATTAATATATTCTAGAAGTTTATTAATTCTCTAATATGAAACTTCTTATAAAATAAAGATTATGGACCAAAGATTCTGAAATTCTTTAATAATATTTATTAAAAATAATCGATTTTATAGGTTTTTTCCGACAAGAGGGAATATCAAGTCATGGAAATTGGACAAGGAGATAAGGAAGTCATTGTTGAGGCTGATAGAGCGGCGGAGAGAGAGCGCGGTGGGGGAAGGAACCGGGGAGCCTGCGGCGAAAGATCTGCTGGGGCTAATGATTCAGGCGAAGAATGTGACGGTGCAAGACATAGTGGAGGAGTGCAAAAGCTTCTTCTTTGCCGGGAAACAGACAACTTCCAATTTGCTGACGTGGACGACCATACTGCTAGCCATGCACCCGGAGTGGCAGGCCAAAGCACGTGATGAGGTCCTCAGGGTCTGCGGCTCACGTGAGGTCCCCACTAAAGACCATGTCGTTAAGCTCAAAACGGTGCGTTTTTCTCTTTCTGGCTTTTGCCTTGTATTCTCTCACTTTCGGAAATGTTTCTCTAAATAGTAAATATAAATCCCACCAATACAATACACACTACTGCATTATGACAGTTCCCGTTACCGTTAATCATGATCTTTTTGTCGCCTAATCTATCACATATCTAGATCCAAGGGTATAACGGTCTTTTCACGAAGAAGATAAATACTGTATGTTGATGTTGTTTTATTTATTTTTTGTAAAATGTGCAGTTGAGTATGATCCTAAACGAGTCACTAAGGTTGTATCCACCGATAGTAGCTACCATTAGACGCGCAAAATCGGATGTGGAGCTAGGAGGGTACAAAATCCCCTGTGGAACTGAGTTTTTAATCCCGATTATAGCCGTTCATCACGACCAAGCGATTTGGGGTAACAATGTGAACGAATTCAATCCAGCTCGGTTTGCGGATGGAGTGCCTCGTGCCGCGAAACACCCCGTTGGATTCATACCGTTTGGTCTCGGTGTACGAACCTGCATTGGTCAGAATCTTGCTATACTTCAAGCCAAATTGACACTTGCTATAATGATCCAACGCTTCACCTTTCACTTGGCTCCTACTTACCAGCACGCACCTACTGTCCTTATGTTGCTCTATCCGCAGCACGGTGCGCCAATCACTTTCCAAAAAATTGAACAATCGTGAGGATCTCTAAGCGATTCGACGTTCAGGAGTTTGGCCTTGGATAAAAAAATGTTTCAAGATTTTATAACTGACATGCTCTTTTTATTGTCAAGTTTTTTAACTTTTCATAAATATATAGTTTTAACTGTCCAAACCATTGCTTCTTTTTTTTTGTTCTTTCCATTTTTTTAGAAGTTACTTTTATCATTTTGGTTTTGGGTTATGTGCTTAGCGATGTTTGATTTTTGTTATCTAGGACTGGGGAACAAGATTTACGCCAAAAAAAGATTGTTAACAAGTATGTCAAAAAAAATTGTTTCATTTTACCATTTTATTGTATGTATTGTAGTTTGTAACATATAAGCGTGTACTTTGCACACATGATGCTTAAATCTAGATTCATGTGTAAATCATCAGTATACTAAATGTGAAAAATTACTAAACCGTTTTATTGTTAGCAAAAATATTTGTTGTCGATTGCAAAACCGAAAAAAGGTAGTCTTTTGATATTTTTGAATATTAATCTAAGAGATTGCCAAACTAAGGTGAGATGGTGAATGATAAGCATATCTATGAATAGAACAGAGATAATATTGGCTTTGTGTTTGATATTTTCTTGGTCAACGTCCCTGGTTTTGTGTAACAACATATCTTTTTTTTTTTTTTTGAACTTTTAGATGTGTAACAACATATCTTTATTTGGCAATATCTCTCACTATAAATTTGAGACCTTCACAACCAAAAAAAATCGTAGCAAATAAAACAAAATAAAAGCAGTAAGGTGAAAATTTTTAAAAAAGAAAAAAGAAGAGCAATGGCTTCACACAAGAGCCTTGCTGCTTTTTTATTTGTTACCATGATGATCATATTATCAGTTTTCTGTGGAATCGGAGAAACAAGACATATAGTGGATACACATCGACCACACGTAATTGACGAAGAAGGGTATATTGGATATGGAGCTATTAGAAGAGGTGGAATTCCCGGATGCAGTGCCAAGAACCCAAAAGAATGTACTAGAGTTCCAGTTAACCATTACCATCGTGGATGCGAAACTGCTACCAGATGTGAACGCCAGGGCGGAAATTAATTATATCCTCCTATGTCAAAATTAAATCATCATTTTTTAAAATTCAGTAAATTCTTTTACAAATAAATGCTAAGTTTTTTGATATCATGAATATCTTTTGTCATCTTCAATTTTTTTTTTTCAATTGAATTCAGTATCATATAATCAAAAATATACAAATACAAAGTAATGGACATCAAAGCAATAAAATATGCAAAGATAAAACAAAGCTAGACATTAATAATATAGAAAAATACGTGAGGAAAGAATCAAAAGATCATAAGAAAAAAGAAAACCAAAGGCTTTAAGCCTTGAATGGTGACATGTAAAAGGCGGTTTTTAGTGTATTTTTTGTTTTATGTTACCTTTTCACGTTTTATCACAAACCGCACTTATTTACACTATTTTTTACAAATCGCACCTACTCCGCACTATGCATTTTTACTATTTCAACCGCACCGCAAACCGCAATCCATTCATTCCACACCGCAAACCGCACGTCACCATTCGGAGCATAAGTGAGATGTTTTTTTTTTTGCAAAGACCACTCTTTTGACCCAAAAAAAAAAAAAAAGACCTCTCTTAACTATAATGGGCACCATCTATTACATATGATTGCTAAATTTCTTAATAAAAGAAATTTTTAAATATCTAAGGAGATTAAAACTTAGAACAACTAAGATGAATAAATTATGCAAACTAAAAGCTCCATCTTTTGAATGAATCATTTTCCTTGCAGAATAGATTACTAACCTAAAAGGCGATCAACTACACCTTTCGATCAATATAATCTAAATCTCGATGATCTAGATTTAACAGATTTGGAGACAAGTGTCTTCTCTAACCACAATAACTCTTCACCATATGCACTTTTCCAACATCTTCAAATTAGAGAAACCATGAGCAAATAATGAAAGAAAAATAGATTAAAAAAGAAAAAAGAAAAGCAAAATAGCAGAGCTGTAATTATTAAATTTATATATGTGACACCACCATTCTTAAACTTTTTTGTAGATGTTAGTCTTTGGGACATGGACTGCTTAAGGAAAATTAAAGACTTGGGCCATGAATAATTGTAGATTATAGATGGTTTTTAGTTTTCTTATTTGATCTCCCTATATATGTATGGGCTTCATGCTTCTTTTATTAGACCAGTAGGATCAACTTAGGCCCAAACCTCAGATGCTTTGGTTGGAACAAAGATGAATCCGCTGCAAATGGATCATTGTCTCTGGACTCTGATAGAAAGACATGACGACCATGAACCAATGTACGAGTACGAGTACGATTACTTCCTCTTTCTAAATTAAATCATCATCCTTATATATACGAAATATTTTTTTGTTCATTAATGTTACCTTATTATGAAAATGTAAGTTTTTTCTTTTTCAGTAATTGAACAATAATAAATATTTAATTAGACTAGAACTCAGACGGTGACACAGTAACGACACTATTACAAATCACGAGGCTACAAATCTTGATTATATGAAGAAAAATGTAAGTTTTTTTGGAGTTATTAGGAATTGTTTTATAACCATTAAAAATGCTAAAGTTTTTGTTAATTCTATATATGATACTATTCTTATAAGGTTCTTACAAGTGTTTGTCTTTTACTCTTAAGGATATTACTAGATGAGAGAAAACTAAATAAACAACTCCGATTTCCTTAATTAGATCTTTCAGCAAAGTCTTTACACTCTTCCGAAAAATGTGTATTATATGTAAAATTTTATAAGAGTTATTAAATGAATGATGTTACATATAGTATAGGAGTTTGTAAACATGTGATGTCATTGGATCATTATTCAAATTCAAATCCGCGTAATACATGTTATTGGTAAAAAATAATTCATAAATATATATACATATATATAATTAATTAAAGAAACAATTAAATAGAGTCCAAAACTTTCGGGTCTATGAAATGAAATCCCAACTTAATCTAACCCAATGAAAGGTAAGTTTAGTTTAGACTAGCATATTGAGCACCCTCTCCTACCAGACTAGTTAAGTTTACAGACTATATTGCAAATTTATGAGAATTGTCTAAATAATCTAAAAATAAATTATATCATAAATGAATTAAAATACACAGAAAAATATAAAAGTATATCTTTCGGGAACAAAATTATTTTCTTTAAAAATCATTTTTTTGGATTCAAGAGAGTAGTAAGGGTCAACCACTGGTTCTATTGGGGAATAGAATACTTGTTCGTTCAGGATTTAAGAAGAAAAGAAAAAACCAAACAAATGGTTTATTATTGTCATTTGTCACTACGTCATCAAACAAAAAGTTGTACGGATGTTTGAAGTAATGATTTTACCATCATATAAATAATAATATATGCCTCTCACTAAATTGATTCAAAAAATTTTTAGAAAGAAGTTAATTGTAAATTGTCCTTACAGTTCAAACATCATATCATTATTTTTCTAATAAAAGTGACTTATTTGACGAATAGTATATCATCACTTAGATAATTTTATATATCACATTCTTATACAAGAAATAAAAGTTTTTTTTTTTTTTTTGTTAAAACAAGAAATAAAAGTTACATTGTAAAAACTATCAAACACCATGAAATCTACCCTTAAAGAGATTATAAAAGTGAATTCGAACTAGTTTTAGTTAATAGTAGAATATAGTTCAAATAAAATAGAAAAACTTTTGATCTCGTTGTTTTTCTTAAACTCTGTAAATGATTTGAATATTTTTCTCAAGACTATTTTGTCTAGTTATCTGGAAATTTATTCTTCTCTTTCGGGTCCAAATGATTGGTCTGGAAATTATGTTACCATCAATTTTAAAATTAAAGTACTGAACCAATATATCATCTAACATATACAGGGGCCCAATTAAAAACCATTATTTGGGCTAAGTACTTCTAAATATGCAAATATATACTAACTCATTTCCCTTTCCCACACAACAGACAGCACACACACAAAAAAAACTTTTTTTTTTTAATAGCATTTTTGTCACTCGTGATTGTTTTGATTCGTTCTCTCTTTTCTTCCATAAAAGACCTCACAATCTCACACCTCCACACACACACAGACACAATTGACTCTTCATACTCTCTCTCCTCCCTAACCGGAAAAAAACAAAATGGGTGTTTGCCCGAAAACCACAAAACTAGAAACTTAGACAAAGATTCGTTTTTTCCTACTCCTCCTCCTTCTCCGTTTCCATTACAGTCTCTTGTGTTCTCTTTCTCCAAAAATGGCATCTTCCATTACATGGGTTTTGTCTTTTCTCCTCTCGGTATTGTCGCTAACTCAGCGAGTCAACACGGAGTCAATCCAAGAGAAACAAGCCCTCCTCACTTTCCTCCACCAGATTCCTCACGAGAATCGTCTTAAATGGAACGAGTCAGACTCAGCTTGTAACTGGGTCGGTGTAGAATGCAACGCGAATCGTTCCTCTGTTTTCTCTCTTCGATTACCAGGTACTGGTTTAGTGGGCCAGATCCCATCTGGATCCTTAGGGAAACTGAGTCAGCTCCGGGTTCTGAGTCTTCGTTCTAATCGTCTCTTTGGTCAGATCCCTCAAGATATCTCCAATCTCACTCACTTACGAAGCTTGTACCTTCAACACAACGAATTCTCCGGCGAGTTTCCCGCGAGTGTTACTCAGTTGTCTAGCTTGATTCGTCTCGATATCTCTTCTAACAACTTCACTGGTTCGATTCCTTTCTCTGTTAACAATCTCACTTCGTTGACTGGTTTGTTCTTGGCGAACAATCGATTCTCAGGGCATCTTCCTAGTATCAGTGTTGGTTTAACTGACTTCAATGTCTCGGACAATAAGTTAAACGGTTCTGTTCCTTCGTCATTGTCTAGATTCCCTGCTTCTTCGTTTAGAGGGAACGTAGATCTTTGTGGTGGTCCGTTAAAGCCTTGTAGCCCTTTCTTTATCTCTCCGGCGCCATCTCCGGACTCGATTATCCCTTCTAGGTTATCGAAAAAGAAGTCTAAGCTTTCAAAAGCTGCGATAATTGCGATCTCTGTAGCTAGTGGAGTAGTGGGGCTCTTCCTTTTAGCTCTGCTTTTGTTCTGTTGCTTGAGGAAACGGAGAGGAAGCAATGAGAGGACGAAGCAGAGGAAACCGGTGGCTACGAGTGTTCCCGAGTCAATTCCTGCAGCGGGGGCTTCTTCATCCAAGGATGTGACGGGGACATCTTCGGGAATGGGAGGAGAAACAGAGAGGAATAAGCTTGTTTTTACTGAAGGAGGAGTGTATAGTTTCGATTTGGAAGATTTGCTAAGAGCTTCTGCTGAGGTTTTGGGTAAAGGAAGCGTTGGAACCTCGTATAAGGCGGTTTTAGAGGAAGGTACTACGGTTGTTGTTAAGCGGCTTAAGGATGTAGTGGCCTCGAAGAAAGAGTTTGAATCACAGATGGATATTGTTGGGAAAGTTAAACATCCAAATGTTATTCCTTTGAGAGCTTATTATTACTCTAAAGATGAGAAGCTTCTTGTCTTTGATTTCATGCCCACTGGAAGCCTGTCTGCTCTTCTTCACGGTTTGTCTCTAATTCTCTTAAGTCACATTTAAATTCATTGTTGATGCATATTAGTTAACATGAGCTAGGTACATTGTCTGAATTTCTATTGAACTGAGATAGAATCTTAGTTTTGGATTGAATAGTTTCAATTGTTTTGGTTAGAGTTTAGTGCCATTGAGGAGTGTGTGATGATAGAATCTGATGCTTTGATAATAATTTTCTAATGGATACTACTATTCACATGTTGTTCAGTGTTTTATGCTTTGCTGTCAAGGAAAAACATTCTTATTTCCCTGCTTCATATTCTGGCTAAATATTGTTTATTTTATTATATTTGTGAGTGTGGTAGTTGTTTTGCAATTATTAAAAGAAAAGAAAAGGTTGCTGCCGACATTATATATGTGTCTGTCTGGTATTTGTCATAATAATTCATAATTTTTGCTTCTCTCTCACTCTTTAAAGATTAGCTGAGAGAAGTATAAAGAAAAAAGATAAAGACTCTTTTTTCTTTCACATGGCTTCTTTCATCATATCCCCTCACTCTTTACCTTGAAGTTAACTTCTGTCTAACTGCATCAAGTAGAAGTGTTTTAGACCCCATTTTTCTAACTTTACCTTTAGTATATATTAACATATTTTAGTCTACTCAAACTGCATTTACAATTTGAAGTTACTATTATAATGTTGACAATGCAACTTCTGGCTAATACTATGAACATTTTCTGTCTTGTGAAACTGCATTTATCATAAGAATAGAATGTGTGATATCTAGCTAATAGCTCTGTGTTGTTTTAGGGAGTCGTGGATCAGGGAGAACACCGTTAGATTGGGATAACCGTATGAGAATAGCGATAACTGCAGCGAGAGGTTTAGCTCATCTTCATGTTTCAGCTAAATTGGTACATGGAAACATCAAAGCCTCAAACATCCTCCTACATCCAAACCATGACACCTTGGTATCTGACTATGGACTTAATCAACTGTTCAGCAACTCAAGTCCACCAAACCGTTTAGCGGGTTATCACGCTCCTGAAGTTCTCGAGATTCGGAAAGTAACTTTCAAATCGGATGTGTACAGTTTTGGAGTGTTACTACTCGAACTATTAACAGGTAAATCCCCAAACCAAGCCTCACTTGGTGAAGAAGGCATTGATCTACCCCGGTGGGTACTCTCCGTAGTCAGAGAAGAATGGACTGCTGAGGTTTTCGACGTTGAGCTAATGAGGTACCATAACATAGAAGAAGAGATGGTTCAGCTTCTACAAATCGCAATGGCATGTGTATCGACTGTTCCTGATCAAAGACCAGTGATGCAAGAAGTGCTTAGAATGATTGAAGATGTGAACAGAAGTGAAACAACTGATGACGGGTTAAGACAATCGTCTGATGACCCGTCTAAAGGATCAGAAAGTCAGACTCCTCCCAGGGAATCAAGAACTCCACCGCGTTCTGTCACACCACCTCGTTCTGTCACGCCTTAGCTATTGAATTCAAGTGATTAAAAGACAAAGAAAGAAAGCAGCTTTAATTTTTTTTTTTTTTTGTTCCTGTGTGTTCACTTTCTCCTCAAAAGGAGATAAAGAAAAATATGAGATTAGTGTGTGAGGTCTTTGTTGGGTGAAGGTAAAAGCAAAAGTCTGGACCATCTTCAATTTGGACCAAAGTTCTTTAAGATGGCATCTCCCATCTATTTTTTCTGTTAATTTTTTTCACTCTTAAATACATTTGATTCCAGCTATTTTAGTGGGTTATTTTTGTGGTTATTTGAATATTGTGTTTACAGGTTTAAACCAAAGTCTAATCTAATAATCATAGTGCAGTGAATGTTGTATCTGAAAAGCATTTGTGTTGGGACAGAATAGTATGTACAATATTGTTACAACTGTTCCATTAGTAAAACAGACATTGAAGAGAAAACAAGAAATGATGCTTTGACATGACTTTAATGTACATTCTTGTTTCAGCTATCTTGTATGGCATTTATTTGATTTGATCTAAGTAAAGCAAACATTTACGCACGTTGAATTAGAGATTTTCCGATAGCTCACTCTATTAATTTGAGTAGGGGCCTTTCTAGTTTCTACAATGTCTCTAGTTGTGAACATAAAGTCAAAAACAGACCCGTCAACCTACTAATCAACCATATGGTGGCAGAAGTAGAAAGAAATGATGGAAACATATCTCCTAACTTACAACTTAATAAAATGTCAGATGATACAGTCGCGTCCAACTTTATTTAACCTACATAGAGCAATACATAAGCATGTATCCTCATAATTCAACTTAAATATGTATGCTTGAACTTACCAAGAGTGTTTTATTGAAGGAAGCAAAGATTAGAACTTGGAGATGAAGTCATGGATAATTTGGAGGATCTCTTGAGGTTTCTCTTGGTTAATGAAGTGAGCTACTCCTTCCATGACCACGGGGTCCTCGAGCAAAGGCACGTCTTCCTTAAACTTTGGACCGTGTATGTATTCCTTTACCCCGGGCATGTGGTAGACAAGATCAAGCTCTCCTATAACGAACTTTGTAGGTACTTGGATTTTGCATCCCACCCATGGAGCCAAAAGCTCATTGTTCCTGCCGTTACAGGACAATGCGTCAATATATGTTTACATGCACAACATAAAAAAAAGAGAACATTTGGGTTTATATGCTCTTCAAACTTGCTTTTAGGTCATATGCAAATTAATACAAAACCAGTTTGGAAGCAATAGGAAGTAGGCATGTCCATTTCAGGACGGTTACCTGAATTGTCCTATACCCCTAGTTTAATATATTCCAACGAATATGAAACACAGGTTGGCTATAGGACAGGTGCTAAATTAGGTAATTTGAACTTTGGAATATACTCAAAAGTTAACACACAAAATTATCGACCTCGATAGTGATTTTAACTACTAAAAGTACTTGAATCCGAACTGTGGGATATATATAGAATGTGAGAAAGTCCGAGCTCTAAAATTTGGACAATTCCACACATGTATGTAAGGTTCATGGGCCAATCAATTGATTTTGATTTGAAGTCCAACAAAGTTTTTCCATATAACGGTTGCCACATTCAAAATGGAAAAAATCCACACTAGTATATAAAGTTCATGGACTAATTTACTCATTGTCGATTGGTTTTGAGTTATAAACCCACGATTCCTAAAAATACTCCATATAAATACCATAATTATCTGCCAAAATCAGAGGGAGGTTACCGGTTAAAATTACGGTAGAAATTGATACCACCAGAGAAACCTTTCTCTTGAAACTTGTTGACATAGTAAGCAACATCTTCCTCCGACAACCAAGATGGCAAAGGAATAGATTCATCTTTTGGACCCCAAAAACTCTTGTCTTTAGGAATTATAAGCGGTCCAGGAGTTCGATATGTAAGTATCTTCTTCACCACTCTCTCTACCCCAACCTCCGAAATCTCCGCTTCAATATCTCCTTCTTCCTAAAACATTCCATCAATCAAAACTACATAAACAACTTCTTTCAAAAGCATTTTTAAATAATGGACATCCAACTTAAATACTGAAAGACCAATCTACTTATATATTACTAAAGATCTCTTCCAACTTCAGATGTTGGATATATTCCATAATAACAAGCTAGAAGAAACTAAACCAACCTGAAACCTACAGATATAGTAATCATCACCATAAAACATCCGCATCCCATCGACGGGTTTAACCGAAGGATTGGTAGAACGAAAAGAGGAAGGAACAGAGAGGTTAACAAGAGCTTTGACTTTGTCCGGTCTGAAAAGACAAAGATACCAAGCGATCAAAGCTCCCCAATCATGACCAACCACAAACACTTTCTCCTCGGTTAAACCCGAGATGACGGCGATCAAGTCACCAACGAGGTTGAAGCATGTGTAAGATGAGATCTCTGAAGGAGCATCAGAGTCACCATAACCACGTAAGTCCGGAGCCACGGCACGGTATCCAAGAGCGGCGAGGCCGGAGATTTGGTGACGCCATGAGTACCAGAGCTCAGGGAAGCCATGGAGGAGGAGGACTAAGGGACCATCGGTAGGACCTTGGATTGATATGTGGATGTCTATGCCACTTCCTCTTATCTTTCGGTGCTCCATTTGTTTTTTTTAGTCGTTGTGTGTGGTTTCGGTGGCTTAATTATGGAATCTTTTGAGTGACTAATCTTTGATACTTTATAGTAATTAACTCGTGTTTTTATCTTATAAAATTATCTAATCAACTTTCAATGGTTAAATAATATTTTTTTTTCCTTTTCGTGACAAAAAAAAAAAAAGAAATATTCGTTTTGTTTGACCAAAAAAATAAAAACTTCAATGACGTTTTATCAGGGCGTGAAAAAAAAAAAAAATTAAGTGACTTATAAAAATGGTTTATAAATTTTGATATCTATGAGTATTTTAAATTTATGTACTTTATTGGTTTTAAAATTGAATAGTTGGATTGATAAAATTCAAATAGACCAATTGAAGATTCAATTCAATGAATTTCAATTTCAAACAAAGAATGATTGGTATTTGATATCTTATTAGAAATATGTGGTTCTAAATAAATTCCTTCTTTTTTTCTTTTTTTTTGGTAAGAATTCCTTCTTTTTTTCTTAGTTACATGCAATGTGATTCAGATTCAAAAACAAATTATTTTGCGTGATAAGTTTTAGCAAATAGTTTTTCACCAATTTAGATAATCAATTTTAAAAAGAAATAACGCTCATACAAATTAAGAATCATGTGGTTGATTACTTGATTGAAACAAATTGATAACATTATATAGTTGTTATAATTATATATAATAATAGAATAATACATGTGTACACACAAGAAAATGTCACATGGTATACACGCATCCAACTTTATTCAATGATACATATAGCCACACATAAGCATATGTATCCTCACAATTAATGTGTATGCTTGAACTTACCAAGAGTGTTTTATTGAAGAAAGCGAACATTAGAACTTGGAGATGAAGTCATGGATAAGTTGGAGGATCTCTTGAGGTTTCTCTTGGTTAATGAAGTGAGCCACTCCCTCCATGACCACGGGCTCCTCCAGCAAAGGCACGTCTTTCTTAAACTCAGGACCGTGTATGTACTCCTTTACACCGGGCATGTAGTAGACGAGATCAAGCTCCCCTATAGCAAACTTTGTAGGTACCTGAATTTTGCTTCCCACCCATGGAGCCAAAAGCTCATTGTTCCTGCCATTTTAGAATCCGAATTGTTACCCGAATTTCCCATATGTATTTTATTAGGGGGGTACTCCGGCTATTAGTTTGAAACACCAAATCCATTTGCTATTCATATGGCCTAAAAGAGAATCAGATAGAGAAGTTACCGGTTGAAATTACGGTAGTAATTGACTCCACCAGAGAATCCTGTCTTCTCAAACTTGTTGACATAGTAAGCAACATCTTCCTCAGATAACCAAGATGGCAAAGGAATAGGTTCATCTTTAGGACCCCAAAAGCTCTTGTCTTTGGGAACTATAAGCGGCCCAGGCGTTCTATATGTAAGAAACTTCTTCATCACTCTTTCTACCCCAACCTCTGAAAACTCCCTTTCAATATCTCCTTCTTCCTAAACATTTCCACCATCAAATGTTCACGTAAATGACATGAGCCAATCCACTCATTAATGTCAATTAGTTTTTTTTGTTCTTTTTTCAACAATTCGATAATATGTATCAAGCAATTGTTAGGCTATAAATCCTGGTCAATTCGTTTTTTCTTTTATGTGACTTATTATCAAACTTAATATACAATTTCTTTAAAAAGAAATTCTAACTAGAGAAATGAACTAACCTGAAACCTGACGATATAGTAATCATCACCATAGGATTTTCGTAAAGCCTCAACCGGTTTAACCGATGAGTTGTTAGGACGACCAACCGAGTAAGGAACAGAGAGGTTAACAAGAGCTTTAACTTTATCTGGTCTTAGAAGACAAAGATACCAAGCAATTAAAGCTCCCCAATCATGACCAACAACAAACACTTTCTCCTCGGTTAAACTCGAGATTACCGCGATCAAGTCACCGACTATTTGAAAGCATGTGTAAGATGAGATCTCTGAAGGAACATCAGAGTCACCATAACCACGTAAGTCAGGAGCCACGGCTCGGTAGCCAAGAGCAGCGAGACCGGAGATTTGGTCACGCCATGAGTACCAAAGCTCGGGGAAACCATGGAGGAGGAGGACCAAGGGACCATCGGCAGGACCTTGGATTGCTACATGTATGTCTATGCCACTTCCTCTTACCTTTCGATGCTCGAGCTCCATTGTTTCTGTGGCTTGTGAAGTCTTGAGTGACTTATCTTTTAAGACTTTATACTATCATCTTGCTTACCACGTGTTATACAAACTTGGATCTCTATCTCTTTCTTTTGTTCTTTTATGTTCTCTATCACTTGTTGTGATGTTTTTATTTCAATTGCCATCGTTATCTCGCAATAATATGTAGGTTACCAAAATGCTATTAAATCATGACATTAATGACCACAAGTGTTCCAAGCGTACACGGAATGGCCGATTTATTGGCCGATTGGTTTGGTTGATTTATTATATCAAGGTTACTTATAGGTAGAAAATGATCAATTGTTTTGTTACAATGTTGTAACACTTATGTCTGCTTCTAATTTCTTTTAACAACTTTCTCAGACTTTTTTTTTTATAAAATTCCACCTCATGAGGTTTTCTTGTGTGCAAAACCCTCAAATCAAATATATTTATTTTATAATCACTTAATCTCACGAATAACACATATTATCATCTAGTTTAGTATACTTTTGGTATTAGGAGTTTTCTATATATCTTATATTCTATGCAATTCCCATTAGTTATTTTTCCCATATCTTATGTATCCTATACCATTCCCTTTATGGTATGTTACAGATATATATTAATATATATATATATATATATATATTTTTTTTTTTTTTTTTGTTACAGATTTTATTATTCCGTACAATTCCAATTATGTTATTTGTTTTAGAAATGGAAAATTTATAAAATAAAATTTTCTACATATAATATTATGTTTCTTTTTGTAAATTATGATTAACACTTGTCAAAATCTACTCGATTAACTAATATGTGTAGTACTCTAGTGAGTTTTTATTTTGTCATGTATTATCTTATATATGTTGAACTTGAACCATCAAACTTAAATGCATTCTCCTTGAATGCGTCAAATTTGAATACATTCACCATTGTATAATAAGATAAATTCACGTATTTAACATAAAACAGTTCAAAGCAAATATTTTTGGGGAAAGAAAAAGAAGTTGGAACTGAAAAAATCAGAACTGGTATTTTTTGGCAAATGATTCTCCGGAGAATTTCCAGCCATTTTCAGACCAAATGGCTGATTGGAATTGTAGGGTCCAACTAGTTACATCCCTAGGTAAACTTAATGCTTTCATTTCAATGAGTGCGGAAGTGTTTGAAGAATAGTTTTAAGTTTATGATTATTTTGTTGTATTTAATTTCAGATTTTCAATCGAAATTTGAATTTGTGATCTTTCTCTTGTTTACAAAATTTTATTAAAATGTTGAATGATAAAACTGTTTCGATATTTTATATGTGATTATACTTATAATAACTACATGTAATTGATATTGGCTAATCCTATAAATAATGTCAAATAATACATATTTAGCTAATTCACTTTGATAAAAAACTGGTTGATATTTAAGTTTTATATATATACTAGCTGACTAGCAGGTCCTGTACACAGGTAAGAAGATCCCACAGCATGAGCCAATGTTAATTTGTAAAATTAAGTAATGATTAAAATTGCTTGACCAAAAAAAAAAAAAAAAGTAATGATTAAAATTGGTTGACATGTATGAGTGTAAGCATATGTGATAGACTGATCATACCAACTACATATTTAACACGAAATACATGTATTTGTGATACAAAAATCGATCACTTACCATGGTCTAATTCCTTCTTACAAGAAAATACTTTATATTCTTGAGTTTTTTTGTTTTTGCATTAAACAACAAAAAGGAAAAAATGCAATATCTTTGTTACGTTTACGCTCCTCACATCATTGGCTCCTAATCTCTAACGGCTACTAAAAAGTAAATCATTTTATCACCCATTTTAAACCGTTGGATCCTAATTAAAGTGAATCTACGGTGTAGATTCGATTCACTAAGAACATGACCGTTGGAGCTAGAAAAAAATATGTTTCTTTAAAAAAAAAAACTGTGCCCTTTCTTCTTCACCATAATCACAATCTTACTCTTACGCTCTGAGGAAACATTAGGGTTTTTGCGAAAGAGAACGAAGAAGCTCTGATCAGAGAGAGAGAGAGAGAGAGAGAGAGAGTGGCGTCGACTGATTGTGTTGAATCGGGGACGGGTAGTAATCGTCTCCGTGATTTCTTTTCTTCTCTGTTAACGAGTATTGGAGGAGCGTTGAAGATCACAGAAAAAGAAGAAGTTTCAACAATGGCGTCTAGGGTTTCTGATCTTCTTCTTCAGAGAGGAATCGCAGGTTTTTGTCTCTTATTTCTCTATAAAGTCTCGAACTTTGTTCTGGGTCTTGATCATGTTAAATTAATTTTGTGTTTAGGTGAGACCAAACCGAAGATTGTTGCCGGACATGGAAGACCAAACCGAAAGGTTCTAGGCGACATTGGGAATCTCGTAAATGATCGTGATAATGCAACCGGAAAGGTGATGATTCTAACATGATTTCTTTGATCTTGTTCTGTTTTTTTTTTCTCCCAAATTTTGTGACTCAGAATAGTTTATGTTCTCTCAGGATGTTGTGAAGGCGAAACCGTTGCGGAAACAGTTGAATGATAAAGAAGTGATTGTAATTAGCCCTGATGAAAGTGAGAAAAGTTGCAAACCCAATATTACCAAAAGAACGAGAGGGTCCAAGACTTTTACCGCAACATTAAGAGCTCGAAGCAAGGTTGCTAGTGGAGTGAAAGATGCGGTGATCGACATTGATGCTGTGGATCTTGGTAACGAACTAGCTGCTGTGGAATACGTAGAGGACATCTTCAAGTTTTACAAGGCTGTGGAAGAGGAAGGAGGAATCAGAGACTATATGGGATCACAACCTGAGATAAATGTAAAGATGAGATCGATTTTAATCGATTGGCTTGTAGATGTTCATAGAAAGTTTGAGCTCATGCCAGAGACGCTTTACCTCACTATTAACCTCGTTGATCGGTTCCTTTCGTCCAAGATGGTTCCTAGAAGAGAGCTTCAGTTGTTGGGAATAAGTGCTATGGTAATAGCTTGCAAGTATGAAGAGATTTGGGCTCCTGAGGTCAATGATTTCGTATGCATCTCGGATAATGCGTATTGTAGAGAACAGGTTCTTGCTATGGAGAAATCGATCTTAGGACAAGTGGAATGGTACATCACTGTTCCAACTCCGTATGTGTTTCTTGCGCGTTATGTTAAAGCTTCAGTTCCTTGTGATGTTGAGATGGAGAAATTGGTGTTCTACTTGGCTGAGTTGGGACTTATGCAGTATCCGTTAGTTGTCTTGAACCGTCCATCGATATTGGCTGCATCAGCGGTTTATGCTGCGCGGCAAACGCTTAAGAAGACTCCTTCTTGGACTGAGACCTTGAAGCATCACACTGGCTACTTGGAAGATGAGATAACGTAAGCTTAATCTTCACATAATGTTATTCAGTTTCTTTTTTTGTAATCATGAATTAATTGGTTCTGTTTTGTTTGGCCAGGGAGCACGCGAAAATGCTGATGAAGTTGAGAGATTCAGCTCCGGAGAGTGCACTAAGAGCAGTGTTCAAGAAATACTCTGTCTCAGAAAACGCTGAAGTTGCCCTTCTTCCTTCGATTGACGACTTATCGGTTTCTTCTTCATGAAGAAACAACACTAGTCTTGCTGATCATGTAGCTGTGATGATCTCTTTGTGTTTGCTAATCTGTCTTCTTTCCTTCTTGTGTTTGGTTTTTACTTTGGAACCTCTTTGTAAGATTCGCAGAAGATTGACAAGTTTTATGTTTAATATTCATTCTCTTCAGTACTCTTAGATTCCTTAAATTGTGTTTCAATTTTTTTTCGTACTGGATGTCTGTCCAAGATACATAATCATTAGGACATTATGGTGAAGAGTTTCGAAATCTAAAATGTTTGAAAAACACAAAATTTGGAGTCCATTGCTGGGAAAAGAATCACATTATTAAAATTTAACATTTCTAAGTAAAGATAAGTAAGCACATTCGTTATTCATTCCTCAAGTGTTAAGTAAAGATACGCCACAAAAACAAGCCACCCGTTACTTATATAGAGAGATTCAACATCACTGATATTTTACACACAACAGAGAAGAAGTACAATTCAAACAAATACCTAAACTCTATAAGCTACAAAAAAACAAAAAAGCTCTTAAGGATACTTAATCACAGCTTAGTTTTGACCCGTCTCTGTTCTGTCTTCTGGGCCGGCAAGTGTCACCTGCAACACATCAGTTTCATACTTCAACACCTTCTCTAGAAGAGCACAGTTTGTAATTTCATCTTCATCGATAAACAAACAGATACTTACATTGCAATCGCAAGCGAATCTGCGTGCAAGCATGATCGCAGCGTTTCTTTCTCTCTCAGACTCAAAAGCTACCACAAAGGATACGCCTTTCTTCGCTTGCCAATACAATGCCTGAGCTGCAGCATTTCCACCTCCTCTCACCCCACATAGCTACTCGATCCGATGTAAAAATATGACTTTAAGCTACAAAGATAAAACTTTAGGGACGGAAAGATTATAGAAGATCATTGCTTACCTGCATTGCGCTAGAGTAGTACTCTTTTGCAATCACGGTCTTTCCCTTGCAAAGTTTTATCCTCATCTTACCAACGTGAAACAAGTGGATAGATTCTGATGTATGGTCTTCGCCACTCATCTGAGTCACAACCACCTGTCAATTACAACAAGAAGACTTTTAAGCTCCTATCCTAAGTATGCTGTATATATCATTAGCGTGGGCGAGGCCTTACATTGAAATCAACATCGTGTTTCCGTACTAATGCCTCCACGTAGCTACCCAATCCAGCAGCTGCACCAAATCAGGACATTTTTATTAAGTTTGCTTTTCATCTAGTAATGATGAGACCAGTACCATTTCCATTGATTAGTCGTAGTCAACTTTTTCATGATAAAAATAAGCATGCTAAATTCAATACATATTTTTTCTTTTCTTAGGATACTAAGTGGTGAGTAACAATGATTAGCGAGAATATCTATTAAGTAACACAACCTACACAAGCCATGTGGTTACAGCTGACATAAATAAGAACCAAAATAGCAATTAACCTGGATCAATCTTTCCCACTGTGGATAATGAAAGTAAATGGCCATCGTACATAATATCAGCATGCAAGGCTCGTCCAACATCAAAAGGCTCGGGAGCGTAAACTGATTTTGTGGCCCCTGAGATAGAACCAGAGCCTTATCAAACTTGGATTCAATTAGGAAAGCTCACCCGTTCATCTAACAAATTATTATATGGACAAAATATTTACACAATCCAATTCAAGTAATAAAAAACATGTGAAGGTAAGGGAACCTGATATAAGCTCTTTCTTGGTGCCATCAGAAGATGAGCGGTACCATTGCATCACACACTTGGAAAGATCAGGAGCATCATTGGAGCAAGGTCGGACTCGCAAACTAGAACCTAGAGCTTCAGTGCCATCTATTTCGAATAAAGGGGATTTATTTTCCTCGCCCTTTTTGCACATTGCCAGCTGAATTTAAAGAGAAGTGTTATTCAGTATGAGAATTCACCTCTTTGTCAACCGCTTAACAGTCACAAATGCGCTAATATGGCAGTTATCACAATCGAAAGGACCTGGAATCCACTAAATAGAATATGGATATATGTATTATGGAATGTAGAATACAAGTAACCTTCTTTTGTAGTTGAAGAAAATGTTTAGATTTCTCTGCAAGCTGATTCCTCAGTGCTCGAAGCTCATATTCCATGTCCATTACCTAAAACAATGCATACAAAACCCATCAAAAAATAGCATAAGATATGACGCAAGTATTCTGTATCGCCTTAGACAGACAGATTGAGAAATTTTAACCCCACATATAAACCACCTTCTACCCACCTTGCTTGGCTGATGCAGCATTTTAATCCGTCTAGCTTCTTGAACTTCCTTCATTAAATCTTCCA
Organism: Odontarrhena argentea; assembly: GCA_900406245.1. Lineage (NCBI taxonomy): Eukaryota > Viridiplantae > Streptophyta > Magnoliopsida > Brassicales > Brassicaceae > Odontarrhena > Odontarrhena argentea. The sequence continues at coordinate 24,945 of OVAF01000133.1, read as the reverse complement.
TGTCCTGATATAAAATAGTAAACAATACTAAGTTAACATGGGGTTATATACTTGACAAGACAATGGAACAACAAGCTGGTTTACATGTGCAAAAGTAAAATCAGCATAATAAAAAAACATTATAAGCATATGAGATTTGCTATATACCTGTTTCCCAGAGGCCCTGGACATCTGTTCATGTTCTCGCAGGGCTTCTTCCACTCTTTGTACAGCTGCTCTTGCACTTTCAATCTCAGCACGCGCAAAAGCTCTTTCCTCATCGACGAGTTTCTTAGCATCATCTGAGGCCTAGTAAAATAATGCCACCACTAATCAGCAAGAAAATTCGAACACATGTGCACACTTCTTAAGCCAAATCAAATGGTCACAATGAAATTACCACGGGCAAAAGAAGAAAACACAGATGAGAAACCAAAAGAACTTCATTTCCCATGCAAGATCAGAAAATGAATCGAGAATTTGGAATGAGAGATAATGTCTGTAAGGAACTACTTAACAGAAGATAAACTACGTAAATGAAAACAAATAGGACAGTCTCTCTTTATCAACGGTTACTTCAGGGACTAACAAACACTTATCGAACAAAAACATATATGCTCTATATATCATAAGAATTGGTTGTTTTAGGTGGAAATGACATAAACATCTCTAAGCTATTCAAATCTAGTGATAACAGAAAATAAATCTATCACCGTCCCAAAGAGCACACTTTACCTGCTTCAAAAAAGCCGCCAGCTTCTTCACTTCCGCTTTCTCTATGAACAACTCTCCTTCTCGCTGAGTCAACTGAACAGCTAGAGCTTCAACCTAATAGAGACAAAAAGATTCAAACATACTCAAGATACAAAGGAACAAGAATAAAAATGTTGGTGGTAGATTTGCAAGACAATTTAAGAAAACAACATTGGAAAGGGAAAAATCACATTTCATTTCTAAGAAAGAATAGCGACTAATACATATCACCATGTAAGTACCCAAGTTATATATGATGTCAGATTGCAGGAGAGTGATTATAAAAGACTAACCATGGCAATGGCTTCCTCTACATCATCCTTGTTTCGACCTGCCACACGTCCTTTTAGAGACTCCAACGCATCTCGAAGTTTCTTTAAAAGAACATGCTTCTCCAAGGAAGTTGCTTCTTTGAGTTTCGCCTGCACACATATCCAACCAAAATCAGCTTTAAATGTACTTTCCATTTTCACAACTTCACTAAAACGACTCAAATATCAAACATAAGGCTTAGGATAAACCAGACCTCCTCAGATAGCTTAGCAGCTGCTGCCAACCCCTTCTCAAATTTATTAGCGAGGTCACGAACAGACATACGCTTTTGCTGGTCCATTAGCTGCGCAGTCTCACGCGCAACAACTTCTTTCATCGACATTACTTTAGGGTCATCTTTCACATCAAATATCTGATCATTAGCCCCAATTCTATAATTAGGAAATCTACTTGAAGCAAATTTCACATCTGCAGACACTGCTGGAACAACATCTTTGTGTAATGAATCCCGGAAATCGCGCGTAACCCTTGTCATAGTGTCTGTTAACAAACAAAATGGAATATGCTTAAACCTAAAGCATTCATATAAAAGCAAAGATTAAAAAGTAAAAGAGAGAATGCTGGTAAATGTCTAACCACTCTAATCAGTAGTATGCTCCAACAAGCTCACAGATCTGTCCGAAAATCTCAAGAAAAATCTGAAATACAAAACAAAAACACAAAAATATAAATTTTATTAAACAACCTTCAACACCAAACATAGAAACTCAGGTGAATGTTGGAGATAAATCAAGCATAGATTCAAGATTCTACACACATTCATTAAAAATCAGAGAAGAAAAGAGTCATAAGAAGTCAAAACCCTAATTTACCAAATAAAGATTTGTTAACAAATACCTATCACCAAATTAGTAACAAAATCATGAGAAAACATAGAAATTATGAGAGATTTTTTACAAAAATGAACCCCAAAATCAGAACTGAAAACACTTCTCGAGAAAAAAATCATAATCTGAACAATGCCGGAAAAAATTGGTAAGAAAATTAAAGAGGACAAGACAGAGATGGATAAAGACATCTTACCAGAGTTCGATGATCAGATCAAACAAAAGCTTGTGTTACAAATCAGAGTTAGAAGCAGTTGTCGGGAAAAAGAAGGAAGATTTGGTTTGAGAGGAGTAGAAGAAGAAGAAAAAAGTGAAGTTTGATAGAGTCGTAAGCATTAGCTTTACTGAATAAAGCGAAAGACCGTGAAAAAAAAATAAAAAATTGTGGCTTTGGTGGATATTATGTGTTCTTTAATTATCTTAAAAAGTTTTGTTGTTCGGACAATTAAATTAAAAATTAATTAGAGTTTTCAAAAAATTTGAGTGTTTCAACAGCGTCGTGTCTTTGTCTGAAAACTAAAAAGTGCAGCTGTCACGGGGTTCTGTTTCGGTGTTTAACTGCCAACAGGTTTTTATTGTTATTATTTTAAGGACCTTTTTTTTATTTGGGGGGAAATTAGTCAATTGCTGATGACGTTAAGTTAGACTTTAGACACAGAGTGGATTTGGTGAAACTAGCTTACAATTTCCTCTAACAAATTTTGGTATTAGGTAAATCGTATACTACTTTAATTTTTTTTTTGAAAAATAGTAGAATATTAAAAAAATTATATAGTACATTTTTATACAAGAAAATTAAGAAAAGCAGGGGTGTGAATCAAATGTTGTTTACTTAACTCCAAAATATCAAAAGATAAAATCTGAAAAATATTAGATTAAATGATATATATGATAAAACTATATTACATGTTCTTGGTACTAGTGGTGGATCAATATATATAACCTATATAGTTATAGTTATTTAAATACAAAATTAGAGGTGTGAAAATAATTAATTTCCTAGCCTACATGATACATATTCCATGTAAAATATATATCATGTCGCTACGAAATGATTAATATAGTGAGATGCACTATAAACAAAAAAATACGTAAACTCTTTTTTAAATTAGGTTTAAAACTTCCAAGATGCATCAAGGCCTTTTTTTTTTTTTTTTTTCTAGGATGATAAGGAAGGTTTGCTAAAATTTTGTACCGTGGTTTGGTATTTGTAGAAGACAAATAGCAAACATTCAAAATTTTGCATCTGATGTTAATGTGAGGACAACTGGACAAGACAACACTAGATCAATTTTTTGTTTTTAAGAAATCGGGCCTGGGTTAAGCTGTATCAAAAGGCTTAGGCCCAAACCTCCTTCCTTTTACTTACTAAATAAGAAACGACGTCGGTTTGACATCACAATTTTGCTCTTTTTGTCCATCAAGACAGAAAGGAGACTAGCAAAAGCATAAGAGACGAAGAACCAAGGAAGAAGCAAAGCAAAATCACAGATAAATCTCGTAAACTCAAAATAATAATTCAAAGAGTAGTTATGGAAGGTTCTTCTTCTTCTTCTTCGTTGATCTCCAAATCGGATGGTGAGTTGGAGGAAATGCTCGATCGAATGCTGACAAGGCTCGCTCTCTGCGACGACTCAAAGCTTCAAGCCCTAGTCTCAAACCTCCTTCCACTCACCATATCTGCACTATCCTCTCAATCTCCAGCTGTTCGCAACAAGGCAAGTTACTTTTCCACTCAATTTGGTGTTTGCTGATTTCAATTCGTACGAGCAAGTTCAAATTTGGGGTGGGCATTTTATGGCAATCCTCAATTGTTTTTTATTGGGCAGGTTCTTGAGATATTGAGTCATGTTAACAAGAGAGTGAAGCACCAGCATGAAATTGGTTTGCCATTGTTGAGCTTATGGAAATTGTATACCGACCCTGCTGCTACTCCTATGGTTAGGAACTTTGCTATCGTCTATGTTGAGATGGCTTTTGAACGAGCTCCTGCTACGGTTTGCTTCTTCTCATTACTTGGTTCAGGTTGTTGGAATATTGCTAATTAAATTAGAGGACTGATTCGTGTTTGGGTCTTATTAGGAAAGGGAGGAAATTGCACCCAAGACACTGGAGAATCTTTCAAAGCTTCCTCAGCAGCACCAAGATATTCTTCTGAGAATTGCTGTTAAGGTGGTCTCGAAATCCTTCGTTTAGTGTGTAATATGGTATCCATTTCGTGATCACTCGATGGCTAGTGGTAGTCCTCGAGGTTTATATGTAGGGAACAATATCAGGTGATCCCTAGACTCTTAGAAGATTTGAAACGTAGGAGAAGACCATATGCAGATTAGTTGTTGGCATCCCTTTGATAGATAATAATTTTAAAAACTCTGTATGCCCTACACCCAACAATTGGACTTTCAGTATTGTTTAAATTCTATCTGGTTTCTTTACAGGTCATTGGAGAGTGTCATGCAAGTCAGATCAGTGATGACGTCTCTGCAAAGTATAGATCTCTGATTGCATCTCAGGATAAGGAATTGTTTCTGGATTTCTGCCTTCACATGCTTTTGTATCAACCATCTTCTCAAGGGTATGAAATCCATTTTGAGAGTTTTTGACTGTCCTTTGTTATACTATATCTGCGTTCTAATAGGATTTTCTCGACCTTTTAATTCAGAGGAGGATCTTCTCCCGGACTTTCAGCTTTTCAAGTTAATCGTATACTGGGAAAGCAAGAATTGAAAGGGGACATGCTTACAAAAAGAAAGGTCTGTAAAAAAGAACTTCAAACATATAGCTTTCTATTGCTGCATTGGCCACTAGGAACTGTATTTATATCTATAATTTTCTTAAGTAGTTAGGGATCTTGAATGTCATTGGAATCATGGACCTGCCTGGTGAATCCGTATATCCACTCTACCTTGCCGCATCAGTGGATAGGTATGCTTTTTTGCTTTCACCACATCACATGCTTTGTTTCTGTCATATGACATGAAGTACTATATTAGCACTCCCCTTCTTGCACTTCATTTTACTCTTCATTTCTCTGAGAGTTGGTATGTGTTTGTTGGTGAAAATTCATTCAAGTCAAGAACCTGTAGCTAGGAGAGGGGAGGAACTTCTGAAAAAGAAAGCTTCTGGAACAAATTTGGATGATCCCAAGTTGACAAACAGGCTGTTTTTACTATTCAATGGTACGAGTTCTTTGTTTCCAACATTTTGATCGCTTTTTTGAACACACAGATCATATTTGAATAGCATAAAAATGATATCATTAAGCCCATCTAGGACAGGGGCAACGTCTACTGCATGGCTAAATGGTTGAAATTAAGTTTTCGTCTGCGACTTGTTGATGACACGACTAGAGCTAATTACCCTCGAGTATTAAGACTCTATTGCAAATTTGAGTTAAAGAAAAAACAATTTTGCTTAAAATTTGGGAGAGCTTGAGAGTGTGGTGGCTTCTATTGTTCGAGTATTTATTTTTCTCTTGTCCGTGCTAAATATGCGGTCATCAATTTGATATATATGCAGGCACTACTGCCAATGAACATGCTCCGGAACATAATGTAGCTCCAGGAAACACTTCCTTGAAAATGAAGCTCATGTCTGGTTTCTGCCGTTCTATTGCCGCTGCCAATAGTTTTCCTGCAACATTGCAGTGTATATTTGGCTGCATGTTTGGTATGTTGGTTAATTTTTAGAACTGAAATGGTAAACATTTGTATGACCATCATCTGTATGTATGCCTGTTTAGTTAGATAATGAATATTAATAGACAGAATTATCTAGTAAATTTGAATTCAAGCAAATAGGTTGCATCACAGACTCTAGGAGCTTCTAAGAAGTAGTAAATGGTATACGTTTTGACTATTGTGAGAACAACCCTTTGCCTTGTTCCTGACAGTAGTTACTTTCTTAAGGGGATTCAAATATCAAGTTAGAGGGAATTCTTAGACCCTTATTTTTTTTTTTCATAAAGTTTATTAAGCATTGTCGCTGTCTACCTTATTTTTATTGGAAAGGAATTGGAACAACCTTGAGGCTAAAGCAAATGGGAATGGAGTTCACGGTGTGGGTGTTTAAGCATGTAAACTCTTTCTTTCTATAATTCAGCTTGCAGTATGCCTGTTTTGTGTAATATAGATGAGAGTTTAAATGTGAATTTCAGTTCTTTCTTTTGTGAGAATGACTCGAACATCTTTTGCTTAACCCAAAGATTGCTTGTTAGATGTTTTTGTGGAGGATTTTGTGAAGGACCCTTTCTCTTTTGTTTTTCGGGTCTAGGAGTCTTTCCTACTGAATTTTCTCTTACGTCACTGGACTTGTTTAAAACGCAGGGGAAGATAGATCAACTGAAACTTATGGGCCCTGTTATACTGAATGCTATTCTGAAAATGCTCGATGGGTTCACACACTCAGAAGCAGGTCAGCTTTTTAGAAAAAAATCACAACTTACCTATAGTGGTTCAAAGGAGAATTTAAGTATATATGTCCATGCTTTGTTTAGATGCTCTATCAAGGGAGACCAAAACATTTTCTTTTCAAGCTATTGGTTTGATTGCACAACGCTTGCCTCATCTTTTTAGGTACGTACTTCTCTCTTCTGCCCTACACATGTTTTTCTGGCATTTAACAGACATTTTTCTTGTTTGGGCCTTAACATTCAGAGAAAAGACGGAAATGGCTGTTCGTCTTTTTGATGCACTGAAGTCAGAAACCCAATCTCTTCGTTCAACTATCCAGGAGGCAATCATTTCCGTTGCTGCTGCGTACAAGGTGTGCTAATTTAATATTGTGTCTACAAATTAATCGATTCCTTTTCTCTTTCGTTCCTCGTACTCCAGAAGGTTATGCTATAATATAATATTTTTCCCCCATTCTTTCGGAGGCTTAGCATGTCAATATTCTTTAACACATAATTCTTCTTTAGGACTCCCCAAAGTATATTCTCAGGGACTTGGAGGGGCTTCTGCTAGCAAATTCTCTGGCGGTATGTTGACCTTTCAGAGAGGATTTATTCAGCTTATTTGCACCACTAAGCTCGCTAATCTGTTTGCATACTATTTCAAGATGATTAATTACCAAATTATCATGAGCTTAAAATTTTGGACCAGGAACAAAATGAAGCACGCTTTTGTGCTTTGCGATGGGCAACTCTTCTGTACGATTCACAGCATTGTCCAAGTTTGTATATTTGCATGCTCAGCGCAGCAGATCCAAAGTTAGATATAAGGTACTGCAGTTTATCTTATCTCATTGGGTATTGTTCTGACTGTGGCATGTTAAATTGCGGCCAATGAATTTTGACTGTTTCTGGAAAACGCTCTCCAATTAGTCTGTTTCCTCTAGATAAATCCTCTTTACAGGTACACATGTTCATTATAATCGAAGCTGAAAGCAAAACCAACACTCATGAGGAAGCCCTAGCCATCCACCCACACATGATTTGAGCATAGACATGTTTAAATTGTCCAGTGGAGGATATACAACTCTATAATCTGATTTCCCTTCTAATTTTGTAGTACACTTGTGAATTCTATATACCTTAAGCTTAGGCATTTGACGTACTACAAAAATTTCTGTGATAGGGGAAAAATGACTTTCATTTGTTGCTGGTTTTTGCTATTTATAGAAGTGTTGCGTAATGTTCCATTTTTTGGCTTTCAGGGAACTAGCACTTGAAGGACTCTTTCTAAAAGAAGAAGGCCGCAATATAGTCTCTAATCATGACCATAAATACCCAAAGTTTATTGAGATGCTGGAGTACATTCTCAAGCAACAGCCAAAACTGTTAGATTCCACAGAAATGAGAAGCCAGAAGCTTCTTTTTCCCTCGCAAGTGTACCTAGTCATGATTAAGTTTTTAGTTAAGTGTTTTGAGTTAGAGATGGAGGAGAGCAATCCACAGGCAGTAGCGACTGACTTGTTAAATTCGGCGCAAAGGATGTGTCTGTTGCTGGAACATTCCTTGGCATTCGATGGCTCAGATGAATTGCATGCTTGTGCTTCCAAAGCTTTGGTTTCAGTTGGCTCTTACCTTCCGGAGGTTTGCTTTCTTATTATTTCGTCAAACTCTGATTGTCCCCATTTTCATTTTCTCTTGCAGTTAAATTATATTCTAAGTTAGTCCAATCTTCCTTTTTCATTTCGTGAAGATGGTTGAAGTTTACTGTTCTCAAAAAATTGTGTGGCTAAGGCGTTTGCTTAGTCATACAGACTTGAGTACCCGTGAATCTGCATCACGTTTACTAGGAATGGCGTCATGTGCTCTTTCTGATACTGAATCATGCTCATTGCTTTCTGAACTGATATCTTCTGTTTCCCAGCCGCAGAAGTTAAGGTATTACACACTTCATTTAAATCTGCAACAGAGCTTGTGTGTCTGCAGGAACTAGAAATCTCATCATCTCTTAGAGCTAACCTCTTACTTTCTTAGGTTCGAGGCACACCATGGGGGCATATGCGCTGTAGGATATGTTTCAGCCCACTGTTTTTATAAAAAACGCGCTGTAAGTTTAGTTTTCCTTAAGAATTATTTACATCATTTAGGTAGCATAATACGTTGATATTCTTGCTGCTAGGGTTTCTTACTGTGTTTTATGTCGCCCTTGTGTTGCATCTTAATTAGCTTGTGGGATGACTTCCAGATACAGTTGCTGCTTATTTTTGGTTTTTAGTTGCGTAGACATGCTAAGTCACATATGTAACAGGAACACAGAAACTCTCTTCGTCAGGAACCTTTTCCATTTATGAGGCAATTTAGTTTACGTTGTAACAATTCAAAAAGAAATTAATAATACATAGACATTGCTTGGTAATTCTGGTGAATATACCCCACTGGCAATTCTTTGCTTTGAACTTTGCATAATAGTTAAGGAGGTGCTGTTGCTCTCTTCTCATTTGTTTTCTCCATGTCCGGTCTTTAAAATTTTCTTGAGGTCAATAAAGTTACTGATGCAAAAGTCCCTCTTGTCACCCTTCTAATGTCTTGATTAAACTATGTTTCCTTTTTAATCGATGTCTATGCAATTTGATCATTTGTACTCTGTTCGATGATGCCTACCAATACTGACACCAATCACTGTGTACATCTTGTGTGTTGATGATAAAATCAATTTTTCCAGATTAGCAAATCTTATTAACAACTGCTTTTGAAGTGGCTATATATATTCCATATCTTATATTATCGTGGTTGGAACTTCCATGAAGCAGATTTCTGAAGCAGTTTGTCAGAATGCGGTTAAATGTCTGGTGAATGTTGTTAATTTGGAGACGGCACCTCTGGCCTCTGTTGCTATGGAAGCTCTGGGTCATATTGGCATCTGTGGTCCATTACCTCTTCTTGTTAATGATTCTAGTCCAGGTCAGTTTATTCCATGAGCCTGTGTGTTAGCGTTATACAAGTTTCAGTTGATTGACTTGCTCTATCAGGGGCTCAAGTGCTGGAAGTTCTGCAAGAAAGATTGAGCAAGCTACTTTGTGGTGATGATATAAAATCAGTTCAGAAAATTGCTCTTTCCCTTGGACATATTTGTTCAAATGAAATGTCATCTTCGCACTTGAAAATAGCGCTTGATCTTTTATTTAGCCTTTCACGGTCAAAGGTGGGTTTGTTAATAGCATTCGCAAAGCCACTGCTCTCTGTCCTTTTTATCTGACCCGGAAGAGTTCACGCTGAACAGAAGTAATCTCTAAAATGTGTGCATTTGTTGGTGGTCAGGCTGAAGAAGTCTTGTTTTCCGCGGGTGAGGCGTTATCTTTCCTCTGGGGTGGTGTACCAGTTACCCCTGATATGATCCTGAAAACTAATTTTAGTTCTCTTTCTACGGACTCAAATTTTTTGATGCGAGAAGTTAAATCTTTGTCAAAAAATATGTCTGATGCCAAAACCGATGTGAATGAAGATAGCCGTGTCATAACCAGAGAAACAATTACTGGAAAACTATTTGATACTCTTCTATACAGCAGCAGGAAAGATGAAAGATGTGCTGGAACAGTCTGGATGCTGTCTTTGATCATGTACTGTGGCCAACACCCGTCAATCCAACTAATGCTTCCTAAAATCCAGGTTAGCAAGCGGCAGCCAGAAGCTGCTCTGCAGTTATAGCCTTCTTCCTATATTGCTCTTCTGGCCTGCCTCTGTACCATCACAACAAATGGAAAATTAAGAGCTTTTTCATTCCAGTTTATTTAGATGCATTACCCATTTGATGCCTGGAACTTTGATCTCAATTACTATATTATGATGAAATCCCCATCACCATCATTTGCTCCTCTTTTTTTCTGCTAGTTAGGTGCTGTCAATACCACTCTGAGTAGAAACTTGTATAAACTTCTGTTTAACAAAAACATTCTTTGCAGGAGGCTTTCTCACATTTGTTAGGAGACCAGAATGAACTTACACAGGAGCTGGCATCCCAGGGCATGAGCATCGTCTATGACCTTGGTGATGCATCAATGAAGCAAAACCTGGTAGATGCTCTAGTCAATACCCTAACTGGCACAAGCAAAAGAAAACGAGCTATAAAGGTAAAATCTGTTTATCTTGGTCCTTCCTTCTGGTATTTCATTTTTTTGCTTTTTGTCTAAATTATTGTTTTTATTCAGCTGGTTGAAGAGACTGAAGTATTCCAAGAGGGAAGTATTGGTGAGAGTCCCACCGGAGGGAAAATTAGCACTTACAAGGAGCTTTGTAATCTTGCAAATGAAATGGGGCAACCAGATTTGATTTACAAATTTATGGACTTAGCCAATCACCAAGCTTCTCTGAATTCAAAGAGAGGAGCTGCTTTTGGGTTCTCCAAGATAGCCAAACAAGCAGGAGATGCCCTTCGACCACATTTGCGATTGTTGATTCCAAGGTTGATTCGTTACCAATATGATCCTGACAAAAATGTGCAGGTTGGTTTACTACATTTTCAGAATATTAATTTTTTGCTGTCTGGCGTTATATTTCGGGGCGCTGTTCATCCTGAATTGCTCATAATATTATCTTTCAGTCTCTGCCATTAATTTATTTTGCATATTGACGACTTTCATTGCATCCAAGTTTTATATTTAGAACCGGTCTAACCACTTAAACTTGTTTTGTCTAAACTCAACTGAGTGACAACATTTCTAGCTTTTGGAAGCATTTTTTCGTTGCTGTGTTTAATTAGTAAGTCTTGTAATTTTACATTTACAAAGACGTAGCTGTTGCAGTTCTACTAGCTGCATGAATGACTTTGATCCTTTATGTGCTACAATCTTTTTTTTTTGTGTTGAATTATGATTTCCTCCTTTATATATCAAAATAAAGTTTAGCTGACTGGTGGTTCGTCTCGTCATAAAATGTGGCCACATGGGTGCTAACTGCTACTTTTCATGTATTCTGGGCAGGATGCGATGGCACACATTTGGAAAGCACTGATACAAGACCCTAGGAAAGCTGTTGATGAACATTTAAATCATATCTTTGATGATCTGCTAGAGCAATGTGGTTCACGGCTTTGGCGCTCTCGTGAGGCATCCTGTCTTGCCCTTGCTGATATTATTCAGGGTCGGAAATTTGATCAGGTGGGATCCTGTTTTCTAATGAACAATTTAAAATTAAAGTTGTGTTTAATTCGGCTCTGCAATTTGCGTCGGTAATTTGTAGTGTTTGTAAAAAGTTAGTCCTTGTCTCGAGCACTTGTTCTAATTTTATACTCCGTACTCTGCAATTAGCCAGTTCTTTTTCGCATATAACCTGCCTGTCTATTATTCTTTTTGTGGCATCTCCACTGGAGTGTATAGGGTACACAGTCACCATTTTCGTCGTTGTTTCTTTCTTGTATGTAAATATTAATGTTCCTGTAGATTTTCTGAGTGGTATTCTTTTTTACGTACTTATGTTACTAAAGGTTAGGGAGCATTTAAAAAGATTATGGATAGCTGCCTTCCGTGCTATGGATGACATCAAAGAGACTGTGAGAAATGCTGGTGATAAGTTATGTCGTGCCGTGACATCCTTAACGATAAGGATTTGTGATGTCACGCTAACAGAACTATCCGATGCAAGACAAGCAATGGATATCGTTCTTCCTTTTTTGCTTTCAGAAGGAATAATGAGTAAAGTGGACAGTGTACGTAAGGCTTCAATTGGAGTTGTTATGAAGCTTGCAAAGGTTAGCCCCAACTTTGTTAGATTGATGATTTTAGAGAGTTGTGCTCAGTTATGACTAATTACTCTGTTAAAAATTGTATAGTTTCCTATCATTCCTTTTTTTTTTTTTTGTAGAGATTATTTTTGTGACATTTGTGGTAGAATGTTTTTTTTTTTTTTTTTGTTTCCAGTACAGATGATTAATCAGTAACCTAAGACGGCTGAAATTAACCTTGTGTTGCCTATTTTTACTGTTTTTGACTGGGAGACAGCTATGATCTGAATGTTAATAAACGAATCTGAAAGGTTTTTGTGTTGCGTTCTTTCAGTTCGACTTCAAGCATGAAGTAGTCAGTCAATTTAAATTGTATCGAATTGCATTTTCTGTCTTCATTATGCATCATGAGACGTTAAAACTCCTTACTAGTTTTGGTTAACTGAATGTGCTGCAGGGAAATATTTTTTCCTCTAAATGATTAGGCTGTTTGGTTCCATTTTCCAGGGTGCAGGAATTGCCCTTCGTCCACATTTGTCAGACTTAGTTTGCTGTATGTTGGAAAGCTTGTCCAGTCTTGAAGATCAAGGACTTAACTATGTTGAGGTATCATTTGCAACTCTGATTTGAAACTTAGCCTTTTCCTGACATCCTATTAAATCTAATCTCTGTGTTTCAGTTGCATGCTGCCAATATTGGCATAGAAACCGAGAAACTTGAAAATTTACGAATTTCAATCTCGAAAGGCTCTCCAATGTGGGAAACTCTTGATCTGTGTATTAATATAGTGGATATTGAATCACTTGAGCAGCTGATCCCTCGTCTCACTCAACTTGTTCGGGGTAGTGTTGGACTCAATACGAGGTCAGTTTTCAAAACTTCTTTTAGTAATGACGCTAAGTCATCTACAACCTTTAACTGAGACTTTTTTTGTTTTGGCTTTTTGCCGCTACTATTGTCAATTTAACTGCCGAATGTGATATAAATAAGAGAACTTGAGACTGTAGTAAAAAGAACTCCCCGCGCAATTGATTTGATTAAAAATATGATTTTCATTAGTAGTGGCCAAACCATTACCGTGTAAGTAGCTACTTGCTAGAATTTGAATGTTTACTGGTTTGCCATCATTTACACTATTTGACTCATCATTTAACTTATATTCTGATCAAATGAAATGCTCTGGGTTGTCTATCCCTTTCTGGATTTCCTTCATATTTGTTAGGCGTGAGGAGTTTAAGTATATATGGATTCACGTCAAATGAGGAGTCCAGTATTTTTATTTGTGTAGCCATTTATGTTTTCCATTCTGGGTATCTTTACTGAAAATCTTGTCTGGCATATATCGTAGAAGTAGGCAATCAATAGCAAGACAGCTGTCATCTGTGAAGCCAAATTTGACTAGTGTCATCTCTCTGCCATCTAAAAACAATAAAAGAAAGATTTAGGAATTTAAAAAGGCTTTCATGACTGAATTCCCGGGACAGAACTGAATTCACACAAGGTAGATTTAAGTGAACTTTAAACCATTCCATCAGTTTAATTTAAGGGAAGTGATGTAATTCCATGCCCTCTTTTCCATCCTCATAACTTTGACTACCTCAATAGACTCGTCTGACTTTAATCATTCAATTTGTTTAATACCAGTGGAGTAATTCCATACCTTCTTGTGCATCTCATGATCGCAGATTGCCTCAGTGAATTCGTCGAACCCCATTTTGTATCGTGTTAGAGTTTTGCCTATTTTATTAGATTTCAACCATGCGATGTAGATGTTGATACTTTGTGGAATTTTCATTCTTCCTAAACAGGGTTGGTGTTGCCAGTTTCATCTCATTACTAATTCAAAAAGTTGGTACCGAGATAAAGCCGTTCACTGGAATGCTGCTTAGACTTTTGTTTCCTGTTGCCAAGGAGGAGAAAAGTTCTGCCGCAAAACGTGCCTTTTCGAGTGCTTGTGGCCTAGTTCTGAAGTATTCTAGCTCCTCTCAGGCTCAAAGCTTAATTGAAGAAACCGCAGCCCTGCACTCTGGTGATCGTAGCTCCCAGATTGCATGTGCAAGTCTTCTAAAAAGCTTCTCATCTACAGCTTCTGATATCATGAGCGGTTATCAGTCAGCTATTGTTCCAGCTGTATTTATTTCCAGGTAAACCAGTGGAACTGTGTACTACTTTGTCTGAGGCATGTGATATATTTTGCACGAATAATTCTTAACCTGATAAAAGCTGATATCAGTTTGAAATAAGATCAAGAAATTATACGTCCAAATTTGTAACTTTTGTGTTCAAATAGACAAATACCATCCTATAAGATCCACTGAATACTTCCGAAGTAGACCAGTTTGTATCTTTTCTCTGTTGCAAATATTGGGTAGAATGTTCAGTGCCATCATTAAGCTGGTACCTGCTTTTTCCGGATGCAGAAACATGACAGAATCACTGTTATTATCTTCTATTTAACAATACTTGAGAAGCTTGCATTGATTATAAATTGCAGATTTGAGGATGACAAACAAATTTCCAGCCTCTTCGAGGAGGTGTGGGAAGACATCACAAGTGGTGAAAGGGTCACACTGCAGTTGTTTCTGCCAGAAATTGTGAATCATATTTGCGAGAGCATTACATTATCCTCATGGGCAAGCAAAAAGAAGGCAATTTTATGATCTTTCTCATTCCAGTGTTTTCTCTTCTTGGTACTAACTCATATTTCATACTCATGGACGATTTATTAAACTTGCTTTCAGTCTGGTAGGGCAATATGCAAACTAAGTGATGTCTTAGCTGAATCATTATCGCCACACCACAAAAGATTGCTGCAATGCCTTATGAATGAAATTCCTGGACGTTTATGGGAGGTGAACCAAAAAATTTCTTTTAAGATATATTTTCCTTTAAAGGTTAATTGAGACAATTTGTAGCAGCAGAACGGTTAAATTCATGAGAATAAATATTTGTTGCCCAACTAAGAGCTGCAGCTCTACTCTATTTGTCCCTGTAAATGAATATATAGAGCTGGTGTGTGTAAAGACACTGTTCTCGTACTAGTTTTTCAAAACTATACTTCTGATCACAGGGAAAGGATGCTCTTTTGGATGCCCTAGGTGCTCTTTCAGTCTCTTGCCACGAGGCAATAACTAATGAGGACCCAACAACTCCCACTACCATCTTGAATCTTATCTGCTCTGCATGCAAAAAGAAAGTCAGGAAATATCGCGAGTCAGCCTTTTCTTGTCTGGAGAAAGTAAGTAAAGACTTGAGAGTTGCAGCGTATTATGCAAAAATCAAGAGAGGGCTAATGATTTCTTAAGCTGCTGTCGGTTAGTGAATCTTCTGACTAATGTTATTATTATGTTTTATCAGGTTGTAATAGCTTTTGGCGATCCAGAGTTTTTCAATGCCGTTTTCCCAATGTTATATGAGATGTGTAATACTGCCTCCGTCAAAACGAGCAGTCAAGTTCAGTCGACAAGTGATGCTGTCAAAACAGGTCGATACACGACCAGTGTACAATGTCATTAGTTCTATACTTCAATTGATAATGCTTTTGCATAACTTGCATGGTTACAGTGGATAATATGTTTGAGTATTAAGCGTTAGTACTTGTGCTTTTGTCTCATCTAACTGGGTGATTATTTTCTTAGATTAGGAAACTTGGGGTACAATTAGTCAGATGCGCGTCTCCTCAAGATTACTTTTAGAGCATAAACCAAAAGATGATTGAAATGAAACCATTTTTAACTCATTGAATAGCTTATATAGGAGATGGGTTCTATGCCATCAGAAAATTACCTTGGTAATCTGAATTGTCCGTCCACTCTTTGTTTCAGATTCAGAAAATGGAGAAGAGGGACATGTCCAACTTGAAAAAATTATGGAATGCGTCAAGTCTTGCATTCAAGTGGCTACCATAGATGACATAGTTCGCCAGAAATCCGAGTTGATTCATGTTCTACTGATTTCCTTATCACCTGGTTTTCTATGGACTGGTACTTTGCTTCTCACTTTATTTTCCGGAAAGTGTTGTATTATCTTTACCAATCTGATTTTCTTTGGCAGTAAAAATGTCCGGAATTTCATGTGTGGGAAAGCTTTGTTCAAGGTTTCAAAGTCTATGGAATGACTCTATGGATGGCCTTTCACCTAGTGATGTGACAAAATTCGTTCATGAGGTAATTAACTGAATCTTTCATTGTTCACCCCACACGTATACAGTTTTGACTGCATTTTAAGTATTCTGCTTAATTTTCAGTTATATCACTCACTGGTTCCAAAACTACTGGAATGCATAAACACAGTGAAGATAGCCCAGGTATGTTCTTTTCTGATTTGTATTCAATTCCCAGGGGACAATTCGTACCAAATGAAAACCGAAACAAATTTCATGATTTTGGTATTCTTCTTTCACAGACTAGAAATCATATCAGTAGGGTATAACTAGCCTTAATAGTTGAAAAATGATGTCCTTATCAAGTTCAGTCGGGGTAGCTGATGAAAAGTCTCATTAACCATTTATAGATTACTTGCATTTATGGTATCTTCTTTTCAGGCTAGTTTATAAGCTTTGTTTTGGCAAAGGGTAAGAGTTGGTTCAGCTCCGGCTCAATACTTTGGATTATCAATGGTTGCATGTGGAAAATCATTTAGACTATCTTCATAGTATCATATTGCACGACTTGAATATGATGAAATGTCCTTGAGAAAACCAAATAATTGTAGTATATATATATATCATCTTTTAATTAAATCCTAATAGAGTGCTGTCGTGAAACATTCAGGTTCATGTGGCTACTTCACAGTGCATGCTTGAGCTCATCAAATTGTATAGCATGGTCTCGTCATTGCATCCAGTGGAAGTAGATTTCAAGGCTGAAATCATCTCGTTGCTTGAACTCGAAAAGAGTGAAGAAGCTAAGTCGTTGTTGAGAAAATCCGTGGACGCGATTGCTAGTCTCCCCTCGTTAAACTAAAGCACACAGTAGAGTTTAGGCTTTAATGCCTAGTGTCAGTATGTGATATAATAGAATTGGGAATCTCCTATTTTGTTTTGTTTACTTTATACAAGTTCCATTAATGAACAAGGTTGCCACTGGAAATGGAGACATCTATTCAACTCCAATACATTTGTTAACATTCAAGCAAGTAGCATGCACAAAAAGGATAATCTATGGTCATTCTGACTTCAAACGAAGTGTATGATTGAAGAGGAGAATAGGAATTGTTGATCTATACGATCATGAAACATGTTACAATTATTCTGAAGGGATCAAAAGAAGTTATCTCTGTTATTCTGACAACCAAAGAATTGTGAAACTCCTATTAACATAAACCACTCCCAAGTTGATGAGCTGATTCTTGCAAGAGAACCATTCTGTGGCAAGAATGTTTGGATGCCTTTAATAGGATAAGGCAAAACACCAAACACTACAAGGAGACCATGGATGCTACATCCTCCTACAAGCATTCTTAGATAACAATAATCAGACATTTATCGTTTTTGCAGTTTCCCAAATAATCTTTCTCAGGATCTCTGCCTTTCCTCTTCCCTCTCCCTTTCATATCTTTCAACAGCTCCTCATCCTCAATCCCAGTCTGTCATTTTAGAAAACACAAGTCTCGTTTATTGGTTCACATACCAAAATCTACAATCTTGCCATTACAAACGAAGCTCATCTTCTAACATTTGGAGGTCGTTCCCTAATCCGCATCATCATATCAAGTCTGTATGATTCGTGACTGAGGTTGCAGCATTCACAAACTCCAAGGTCCTCACGTCAAAACCATAGACTGATCTTCCACATCATCCTTCTTCTAAACCACTCTGCACATGGGAAAAACAGATCATCTCTCTTATTAGGACAAGATTGAGGGTTGAGTATTATTAGTAAGTAGTGATTAAACCAAATATATCATGCTTCACAACTACAAACATTTCCTTCCATTTGGTTATGGCATTGAGTAACAATCACTCCTTTTACATAAACCATCAACTGATTATAAGAGATAAGGCAGCATTTGAACTTACCAGAATAAGAATTTTTAATTCGATTCTCAGCGTTCTCCACAATTTATCGTGGAGATACTTTGCCTGTTGTTGAGAAAAGAAACAAATCTCACCAGAGTAAAGCTTGGCGAGTAGAATCACATTTACTCAGCCACTCTTCAAAATTCCCTCATTCATGCAAATGCAGATTCAAAGTTTCTTCTCAACATACTGAATTCCACCTTTTACCTTCCAATGTGATTCACACACCATGTACAATATAGATCACCAAATATACACTCATGATAACTCTTTATTATCGCAACTGAAATCTCTTGGCCTTCAAAGTAGCACGCTTAACTACAGCCTCGAAATGTCCAGCCGGTGCAATATCCTTTGTCGACAGTTCAGTACCAAGTGTGACTGCCTTATCTATGTGTCCTTCGCGACAAAAACCACATAATAGAGCTGTGTAAGTCACCATATCAGGCTTCAGTCCACTTTTGATCATTCGATCAAAGAGTTCTTTGGCGGTTTTTAGTTTGTGAATCTTGCACTGACGATCTATGAGAACAGTATAACATACAACGTCTAGTCCAATACCGGAATCTGTAAATTCGTCCAAAACTTTTGACAATTTATTTTTCAGCACTTCTCCATGAACGAAACTTGTTTCATAATGACTATCAATCAAAACCGTGTATGTAACCACATCAGGTTTTATTTTTCTCTCCTTCATGTCTTCAAAAAGAGCATGAGCTTTCTGTAACTCATTTCGCCTACAGTAGGTGTGAATCATAATCGTATAAGTAAACAAATCAGGGATGAGTCCTCTCTTACCCATTACGTCAAATATCCGCTGAGCTTCACTTATGTTATTTAATCCACACCACGTCCCAATCAATTTACCATACATGCTCCTCCCAGGTTCAACTCCATAACCCCACATTCTTTTCAATACGGCAAAAGCTTTGTCGAGATAACCATCGTTGCAGAGACTAGTGAATAGTTTGAAGTACACACTCTTGCGCAGAGGGTTTTCAACATCAGCGAGTAGTCTATAGGCCTTATTAGAAAGGCCAGATTCACAATAACCTTTCACCAAACTGGCATAATCTTCTGGGCATTTATTTTCCAGACTTATGAAGAATTTTTCGGCTTCCTCTATTTTACGTGCAAAACACAAGCCTTCAATGATCACACTATGTGTGACAGCAGTGGGCTTTAGACCCTCAGCTTTCATAGCTTTATATTTATCTAATGTGTATTCAGCAAGACCATTCCTGGCCAATCCACAGGCAAGCACGTTGTACATGATTACATCCGGAGAGGTACCATTTTCTCTCATTTTGTCAACCAAATCAAGGGCATCCACAAATCTACCTTGAAGGCAGTAGCCTTCTATCAGAGTTGTGTAGTTGATGACATCAGGAACCATTCCTTTTTCCATCATTTCTTGGAGCAACTCCCTAGCTTCTTCCACTCTGCCAAGCTTGCTCAGAGCATCAAATGCGACATTGTAACAAACCTTGTCAAGAAAAATCTTCATGTCTCTATATTCTTTGAACTTTTGCAATGCTTCCAAATACTTGTCCATCTTACAATAGCCCTGGAGGATTAGAGTTACAATCACGCAATTTATTTTGAGTCCCTTTTCCAACATTTTATCTAGAAACTCCATAGCTTTAGACAAATCCATATTTTTGCAGTGTCGATCAATTATCGCTAAGCAAGCATGGACATCAGGACTAACGCTCCCAAGTTTCTCCATTTCAAACGCAACTCTTTCAGCAGCTTCTATATTCATCTCACTACAGAAACCGCGGACCACCGAGCTACGAGCAATTCTAAGGTCATCACCAGCCAATACTTTCATATGTACCAATTTATAGATCAGAGCAACAGCCTCACCTGTCCGCTCATTTACACAAAGTCCTTCAATTAAAGCCGTATAACCAAACGCACTCGGAGATTCACAAAGCAACTTATTCGCTTCTTCTAAATCACCTTTCCTACACAAAGCCTTAACCACAATTGCATACGTGTACCTATTTGCACACAGCCCAAGCTGCTTAAGTTGTCGGAAAAGAGCCACCACCATATCAATTCTCCCACCCTCAATCATACGGTTCATCAAGAAATTGCAAGCCTTAATACTCGAAACACAACCAAGTCGATTACACTGGAACAAAACATCAATAGCCTCATCAAACATCCCTAGACTAACATAAGCTTTAACCAAAGCACTAGAGACTCGAATCAAAAGCAAAGACCTTTTCTTCTCCTCAGCTTCTTCTCCAATGGCTGCTATCAAATCCATAACACAGAAACTACGTTCCTCATTCCCGATAAGTTGAACTAACACAGAATCTAACTTCATGTCCAAACCCCAACTAGATAGAATCTTAACAACAGTTGCATAGGCATTGACATTAAGTGGAATCCCATTTCGTTTAAGCTGACTCAAAAACGAAAAAGCGAGTTCTGGGTCATCACTGGTACTCTTCAGGACTCGCAAGACTCCAGCTTGAGAGAGATTAGAATCAAAGTTACAAACTTTGAGATGATTCACCGGTTGCTGTTCAGTAGGGTTAAGAGCAGATACGGTGTAGAAACGCCAAGAGGCTGTTGCTCTCCGAGCTAATCTCAATTGTGAGAATAATGGAGTTAGAGGAGGCCGCATCCAAAATGGCGATAATGTTTACAGATTGAAAAAGTAGATTCAGAGGATGAGTTTAGCGCCGGAGATTCTTAAACCCTAAACCTCAATTTCCCAGGAATTGCGAGTTTTGGGTAAAACAGTCAAATTACACAATTAGAATTTTTTTTAAGGATTCTTGAAAGGTTCATGGTAACTACTGTACGTGTCGGTGTAATCTGTGATCTCTAATTTGGTCTTACTCCATGCTCATCACTAGTTTCTGATTTCTAATGAGAATTTGGATCAGTGATGGTTTAACATGACCATAATTTCAAGATAACATTAGTCTTTGATTATATGTTTTTGATTGGCACAGAAGCATGTTTGAAGATTCAATTGGACTCTTACATGCATCTGGCTGTGATACTTTACAACATTTTATAATGTATCCTGGTTTGGTTTTGAATTCTTCATGTCACTCTCTCTCTTTGGCTCCTATACATATGAATTCTCTCATATCTTGGAGGCATCAGCTGTGATGCGACGGTTAAGAGCAACTGCAGCTTTGGAGCCGTTTGGACGACCAAGATGCTTGCTGATGAAATCTCCAGCAGCTATAAGTTTTCCTAAGTCGGCATTGGTTTGGACGCCTAAACCGTGCAACATGTAAACCACATCTTCTGTTGCTACATTCCCTGAAGCTCCTTTTGCGTATGGGCAGCCTCCTAGTCCAGCAATCGACGAGTCTACGATGTTTATTCCCATCTGGGTTTTGTTTTTTTCACCAACACAATTTTCAATCAATATCCATAAGTGAGAGTCATATATAATTGAATCTTGGTTTATTGCTTGACTTACTTGGAGAGACACCAGTATGTTTGCAAGAGCTTGCCCATAGGTGTCGTGGAAGTGAACAGCCAGCTTCTCCGCTGGCACAACTGCCATCACCACCTCAAGCATGGGAACCACAGTTCCTAATTTATAAGAAGATAAAGCTGTAAAACTACTTTTCCTTTTTGATTTACCAAACCAAAGAATATCGATTAACGCGACTCTCAACCCAATCCACACCCAAAACAATCTGCGAGACATTTCTTCTAAACAGTCCTCACTAGCTGCTCTCTAACCAACTGACGGCAGCTCTAAGCGACTGCATTCAGTCCTACGCTAGGTAGTTGACTTATAAGTAATAGTTAGACTGCTGAATGTCTTTAAAGTTCAACACCATATACTCACACACAGTGCTTGTGCATAATTGAATGAGCTAAGGAAGATTTGCAGTAAAGAAATTACCAGGAGTGCCGATTCCAATTGTATCACCCAGGGAGATCTCAAAACAGCCCATGTCATAGAGTTCTTTCACAACATAGGCCACTTTTGAGGGTGGAACAGCCCCCTCCACTGGACACCCCACAACGCAAGATACATATCTTAAACATTGGGAAAATAATCATGGACACTGATTAGAACCAGCTGTTTCTGCTATTAACGTATATAATGGAAAATCTAGATAGGTTGATTCTACAACAAAGAACAATCAATGGGTCCAGAATACATTGAATTGAAATAAGCTTGATAGTATATGAAGTTCCGACAAGCAAAAATCTTCATTGGTGAATCTATATTATTACATATTAAACTAGAACTAAGATAAACATAACATATTCATCACCTTTCAAAAGAAATGTATACCATAGAGGCCCTAGAATAAAATTATCAATCATGTGGATAACAATTCTGCCAAACATGATCCACCAGGCACTCAGATATATATGCTTTTATAATGCAAATGAATTAGTGACACAGTAGAAACCATTGTCAGCTAACGAGGTTAAATGACCTAGAGATATTTTCCCCACCAGCACAGACGAACTTGATTGCGCAAATAGTTACATTATAAATCTGCGCCATTCGTAATAGATGCCATCTAGAGGGAACATATAATGTACAGAAGCAAGACAATCAGAAGAAAAACGTACCCACGGACAGGAATGGAATGCTTCTTTGCAGCAGTAGCAACAGCACGATATCTCAAGAGACTGTCTTCAATGGAACAGTTGATGTTTGACAAGGAGAATGACTCAGAAGCAGATGCAAAGATTGCAACTTCCTTAGCACCTGCAGATACAGCCGCTTCAAAGCCCTAAAAAGAAGCAATCACTCNCTATGTTGGGGTTTCAAAAAAAAAAAAAAAAAAAATCAAGAATTCCATCAAGAGCTCTAAGAGATAAATGATACACACTTTCAGATTCGGTGTCAGAACCGGCAATCGAGCCCCATTTAGAGTACTTACTGCATCCATTACATCCTTTGCATCTGCAAGCTACAAGGCGAAATATAATAAAATTATATTCAGTCAAATTAGCCTCACGTATGCATCCATTACAGAAATTGTTTCTTTAATCTAAATGGTACTACTATACATCCTCTACACAATCAGAAACTTGGAAAAGCTGCCTCCATTTGTATGCCTATCATTAGCAATTTGAATAATTTGTACCAAGAACTATAGACTGTAACCATAAGAAATTTCTAGAATTGGTATACTGCTTGCTCAGTTGAACAAGACTAACAAAGCAAGCAATGTATTTGTTTTCGAATTGCGCAGATGGTACTCAGGTAAATGTTTGTTCCATAAGGTGTGATCATATTAAATTTTGGAAAAGTTATTATTTATCAACACCAGTATAATATCATTACCTGGGGAACCCATTTAGGTGATACAAAACTTGTAGCCTCAACAACGGGCAATCCAGCAGAAACTAATCTCTGAATAAGTTCCACTTTTACCGATGTGGGTACAATATTTTTCTCGTTCTGCAGGCCGTCCCTTGGACCAACTTCTACAATCTTTACAGACTTTGGCATGGCTCCAAAGACCTAAAATTTCATACAAAGAAGGCAGAACAAGAAAATTCGCAGGAGAAAATAAAGACAAGAATCATATTGGAGACGTGTGCTTGCCTAAGAAGTTACATAGACAGACAAAGAAAAAGGAAAAAAATGATACTAGGATGTGGTATGACATTAAGAAAAGTACCTTATTACTCGAATGTGGTATGCCATTCTCACTACTAAATGTGCTATACTTATGCTCCTGAAAGCTTTTGGATTTCCATAAAGTCCCAGAAATTGTGAAACTCCTTCCTGAAGTTGACATATTCCGAAATAGTTGTTCTTCTTCAGATACTTTGCGAGTATGCCTTCTCCATGGGAAGGAATCTCTACCAAAGCTTTGATCCTCATCACTGTAAGTTAACAGAGAAGTATAAGAAATGAAAAGCTAAGATCCGCAGATAACAAAAACAAAACCAATATTCCAATAGACTGATAAAACCTACTACTCACTTGCAACTGTTTGACGTGCTACAATCTCTTCCATCAATCCAGCGGTGTCCCAGACCCACATCCTCCCTGGGGCGACAAGCACCAGACGAAAACCTTTGAATCCGATCAATGGTGCTCATACTTGGCAACTTGTCAAAGCCTAGCGGTTCCTCCAAACTCGACATGGTGAAAAATTGTGAGACTGGAACAGAAGCATGATGGAAAAGAGTGTTGTGTGTTAGACTCTGGCAGGTTATCTTTCTTGCTAGCGCATATAAAGAATGGGCTCGTCTCACCCCATTCCACTGCATATTCAGCAATTACTTTGGGTTTCTGGAGAAAATCGTCAGATCCATTGCTCAAAATTTATATTCAAATTGGTGAACAAGAGCTTAGCAATTCATAAAAGCTCCATACAAAGAAGGTAGACAAACTTGCAGCCAAATCAAGGAATCTTATCTTTCAATTCCGAAAACCGATGATTCTCCACTTTCTACTTATAGCAGGAATCGATAAATTCAACATGAATTCCACAATAACACGAAAGATATTCTCCGATTAGAAGAGAATCGTGCAACAAAATCTTAACCTCTAACATTCTATGGAAATTCGATCAGCATAACAGAAAAAAAAAAAGAGACGGCAAAATTTACCGGCTGCGGAAGATGAATAAAACAGTGATGGATACAGTTCCTCCGGTGACGTGAAGAAGTTTGCCGGTGAATGAAGGAAGAAGAAGGACGCGGCAAGTTTATCTTCCTCTTAATTCTGGTTGGTTGGGCAGGCGCTCTTTTTGGCCTAACCATTAAATCTTGACCTCAATAAATAAATTATACATTTTTTTCTTCTTCTTTCTTTAATAGGATTGGACTATAAATTTTTTAAATCATCTGTTCAATAAAGTCCCTGACTCATGAATCTAATCCAAAGGTGACATTTGTATATAGGGAATTCGGCCAAAAAAAGCCTCAACTTTCCCAAACTTGCCAAAAAAAACCTCAA